>QNGE01001744.1:73498-146354 GCA_008508345.1 Paragonimus westermani
TTGCAACCAAGACGATGGACGGACCGAAAACGCAAGCCCACCTGTCCAATGCAGCTCGATCCACGAAAACGGCGGTACCAATAAGTCTCAACAGGAGAGGTGTTGGGAAAAGCACTTTTTCCCAAAAACTCGCTATATTTCCCAAGGGAAATAGATGCTTCTATTTTGATAACTCGAATCTTCCATAATTATGGCGGGCACTCGAGTTATCAAAATAGAGGCATCTATTTCCCTTGGGAAATATAGCGAGTTTTGGGGGAAAAGTGCTTTTCCCAACAATTGGTCTGTAACCACAGGGACAATTACGCCCGTCACCCCAGATGACGGGTTTGATGCTCGCTAGTTTCCAGCTTCTGGGTACTGTTCCCTAAGAAACAGATTGCGTAAACAGCAAGCTAAGTGGGTCAGCCGTTTCATACAAGGTCTTGGGAGGTATATCGTCGGGGCCAGGAAAGCTGTTCCTAAGACACCTAAGTTTAATCAACACCACCGTGAGAGTAGTATCCATAGTGTAAGCGCCATAAATTTCGGTATCAAGGCGAACTTGAGAACCTAATGGCAGTTGCGTAACAACATTGCTGCAAAACTCAGCGACGGCATCAGCGGCTTCCATGTCACAGCTATTGCGGCCTGATGGAATTAGAAGTTGGTGAGTTTCAGCTTCCATCTTGTAAGTTGACGATTATCATCATCATCATCATCATCATAAACAGCAATACATCAGTGGTTCACACTAATGCTTAACTGCCACACAACCATGAAGAAAAAGCAAACCCTATATAGGAAGAGAGAAGGAACAAAGAAGGGGACGGGAAAGGACCTAACCACTGAAGATAATTACGTCTGTATTCAAGCATTCAACATCAACGTGCATACACCTTGTAAACAAACAACCGAGCTGCAAGTGAGAGTAAGGCGTCATCAGCAAGACGGCCTCCTTACGGCTTTCACTGCCCCGCGTCATTAAGTGCACTCACTTCACAGACAACTCGGTCAAACAACGACAACATTCACGCCACTGAGTTCGATTAGCCGCCATCTCACCTAGAGTCTTCAGCCACCGACTATGCGAGTCGCGAGGGCCCCAGCCCGGGTGAAGAACTCGGTCTACGGTGGCCAACCCCTTCGTGAACGACTTCATTTCCTTACGCCAGGTCATTATCTGTCCACCTCGTACCTTACACCAGTCGGTCGCAGTATCAGCGAACAGTGCTCGGTGTGGAAGACGACTAGCTGGCATCCTTAATACATGACTTAACCATCTAAGCCTGTCTTTGAGTATAGTAAGCGTCACGAGGCGTATGAGGTCACTTATATTGCCGGTCAACAACCACCATGACTACATTATCTACCATCAAATCTACGTGATCACAGCAATCCTGCAGATGCACTTTGCATTTTCAGCCTGCATAGTGCACTCCGAAGTATTAAGCTGAACGCAAAATTGCGTCTAGCGTTGCTTGTACTGCTTGAAAGTTGTCAATCAGAAACACCTCGTTGTGAGCGTAATCAAGATCAGTCAGTCCTTCATCAGATAGGAGGTCCACGCCGGTATCTTCTGAGTGCCGCAGACAATCCTCCATTATTTCGTCTATGACGAAATCAAACAAAAATGATGACAGTGGATAGCCTTGACGTACGCCGCTCATGGTGCTGAAACTGTCAGACAGTTCACCGTAAACCCTAATCTGAGGTGAAATATAGGAGAAAAGAGCCGACAGTATGTTTACGCATGTGATCTGAACATCGCCGCCCGGGGCGGAACCCTGGCTGTTCTTCACTAATGTTTACCTCCCGAGCTGCAATGAGTCAATTTCTCAACAGCCAATGGTTGCTGTCGGTGGGTTCGTTACTCAGCAAAAGTGAGTACGAAACGACAACGTACTAGCGCATGATATGAATCTAGGTACATGCTCCAATAAGAACGACAGTCCTGAATTGAACCCCGCCACCTATAACTAACACCTATGTGGTCTATCTGAGACCAGGTCTGATTCAGAGAAGGAGGGCGCCAAGTATAGCAGTGACGTTCTCAATCAAAGCCTTTGGCTCAAAAGCCTGTACTGCAAGGCAGCTGGTGGGTGGCGGCGTCCTAGGAATGGTACGTTTTTCAGGAAGAGATGCCAACCATCTTCCAACCCCCAACTTGGAGGACCAGGAGACTGTGGTTTGTCAGACCTCTACCTATTGGCCTGCTTGATATGAGTAACTCTGTCCAGTTCAGCCCACAATGTCAACGTGATGCGCAATCCCTCACACCACCTCAAAGTCCAGTCTCACGGTGACTTCATTCTATACGTTCCTTACTATACACTGCGACCAACTGTACTCCACACGAGCGGATGTTCTACCACAACTGTAGAGATTCCACAGGTCTCTCTTTACAAAGCTGGTTAGTGAATTCCGACAGTCCTCTTCCGGAAACAAAACCGGATGTCGAAAGATGATCCGTGTGTAGTGGAAGTTGAGTTGGTAGAATGTAACCCGAAATATGGTCGCGGCCGCCACCTCGACGGTCGTGAGGACAGAGTATCCCTACGCAACTTGGCACCAGCTATAGTGGATGCTGTAATGACCAACGATTGAGAAGCAGACGATAATGGAGGGCCCGACTCAAACCCAATGATTCCTCCGGTATCTACGTTTGTGGGAAATGGTGATGCTGATTCCAATAATCACGACGTCTACGAAACCCGTCTAAGCCAACAACACAGAGTAAGACCATATGCCCTAAGAAATCGAAGGATATAATCCTTAAGTCACATAATTCATATTTCGTGCTCCATAACTCAAGGAAGTCCACCGAATTTACTTCTAGAGAGGGAAAATGTTAGGCACTTGTACGAGTCTCAACTGGAAATTATTGATCTCCATACATTTAAGTTTCGAAGATTCCGCAGCGGCTTTATTGTCACATACATTTCCTTTGGCACGGAACTCTTGCAGTAATTCTTTAATTTAGTGGCTGGTTTTAGTTGAGCAGTTTACAAGAAGTTCTACAAGCTCTGACTTCAGACCTTCATAGCGTTAATAGTAACTGAAATGACCTATCTGAAGTTGTTAGTTGCTCATCTACGGATCGTTCAAAAGTGTTAGCAGATCTATACTCACTAAAGACGCTGTTGGATTAGCAACTTACCCTGTTCTTGGTCAGGTCAACAGCACTCCTCCGTATATCGAACAAAACAAACCGACTCGATCCCGGGGGCCTGGGCATCCAACCTCCACCCGTTGATTTCTTGGGAACCATGTGAAAGGGTGACCCATGAGCTATTAAAAGGCTGGACAACGTCAACTCGTAAGGTGTTCAAACTCCGATTTGGCTGCTTCGAGTTTCTGCGGTGGTAAACGTCTGGGGCATACGAATGTAGGTGGGCCTTTGGTGACGACGTGATGAAAAACGTCGTGTCTAGGCGGCGATGTCAAATTAGACCGTCTGATAGTTTCATTGAAAATCCCGAAGAAGGGCTGCAAAGCCGTTAACTGTCAAGGCTGACCACAGTCCGATCGAACTGTCTGATATGCCCTTGTCATGTACACACAGGGTGGCCATATTGTCGATCAATTTCCGACTACCGACGTCCACTATGAGTTCAAAGGATGATAAGAAGTCAATCCAGACGATTGGATGTCATACGTCTGCCATCGTAAATTTCTAGGGAAACTGACGCCTAAGGCCAAGACCCAGAGTGAGTAGCTTTTCATCGTAAGTTGGAATCACTGAACGATTGGCTGTCTGGAGTGTGCACGTCAACGGTTGGTGGTCACTTTTGTCACCTTTTGGTAAGTTAACGCTAACCTCTGCGCTCGTATCAATGAGAAAATTCAGGGCAGTAGAACGGTCGAACACACAAAGTAGACGACAGTTTGAGAAACTACCAACAGCGGTCGCCATTACTGCCTGGCCTCGGCGTTTCTTGGAGGGAATTTGTCAAGAACGCAACACTATCTGGCACAACGAATTGTTTTAGGACCAAATCAGCGGTGACAGTAACACATGTTTCGATCAACCAGCCGTCTGTGTAAACAACTTCCAGGTGGACGGCGATTGGAAGAGTCCCTCAATTGTATTACCAGTTATTTAATGGTTGCTGAAAGCTGCGCAGTCGTCAGAAAACTGCTGTCTCAGTGCATCAAATTCCGTTTGCAAGCCATGGCTCGACGACGCCTCTGGTAAATGTACACGGGAAACCGTATGGCTTTGGTAATTCCCCTATGCGTGGTCGGCCAGCTCTGCGAGTTAGTACAGCGGCGTGACTTTGTCGAAAGTCGACAATATTTCCCTAATGTCGTCCCGCAGATCTTTGTGCCATGACTCACGCAGGATTGGTTCGTTAACCGTATGCTTGCTTTGTAGCTGTATCATGTGGCGGAGGAGTTACGAATGAGTCCTGTCGACTAACTCTACTACTAAGAGAATTTCCTACGGGTTCTGTTCATCGGTCGTTGCGGCTTGGCCGATGATCGACGCCCCTAAGGTGTCATACGAGCCAACGTTGGGTCGTGTGTAAACAAGGTCGGTGACTCCGATAGCGACTTGCTCGGGGAGGTTGACAACTAAGAAATTATACATGAGCTTTTGTGAGCGGGTACGTTGAGAATCAAAGATGGCTTCGAATTATACAAACAAAGCCTAGGACCACGATTCAAGGGGGGGAGTAACATAAACGATATTTTCCAAGGCATCAGGATCTGGTTCGGAATCCGCCATGTTAAGAGAAAAAATCACTTGGCACAAACAAAATGGTCATGTAGAGCACTGAAAGACTTACAAACACGCAGCGAGAAAAAGCTGTCTGCATTCTAGTCTGCTATGTTGGATCTCTAGTTTTAAGGTATGACTCCCCAATGTCAGGCTATTTACCTTGTCGAGCTTCAATCGGCACGGATGATCAGGAGACTTCATTATCAAAAAGGCTAACACTAAGTCCCTCTAAGCCGATGACACATGTTCAAAGATGTCAGTCTTTCTTCGGACAGCTTAGTTTTCAGGCCCAGGAAGGCCTCAGTGGCACGACGTTACACAATCTCCTCCAGGAGCAACCTGTCCTTCCGGAGACGTGGCAGCCAGATTACAGTCTTGCTGTTCAGATGCGGTGGGAGGAAACTGTCAAAAAGCTGAAAACAACAAGGATTGAACTGGCCGAAAAGACGTCGCAATAACACCAGGGTGTTGCTAACCTTTTCGCATCCGCTTCAACGTTCATTGAGCTCGAGGGTGTGTGTGCAACAATGGTTCCTAGGTTCTTCTCGACAAGAACTGTCTGAATATGGTATCCATCATTGTAAATACATGGTATTCAGAAAACAGCGAATGTGCATTACCTTACATTTACCAACACTGTAACCCATTCATTTCGCTTGAGACCAATCACACAGAATGTTAAGGTCCTTTTCTAGGATAGGAGGATCTTCCGTATTGTTTACGGCACACCAAAGTTTGACGTCGTCAGCAAACCAACAACGGGATGGTGGGTGAAAGAGGAAGATTGTTGTGGCTTCTAAAAATAGCGACCTACACGATTTCTCACGACGGTGCATAGATTGTGGCCATCGTCATTGCACATCCAAGTATACCGCTTCTTCAGAAGCGTTTGAGTGTGCAAGAGCGTACCTGACTTGGAAAGAACGGTAGTAAGCTCCTCACAGAGATCATCATAAAGATGCATTGCCAAGCAGCTATGTATTTTCACCACATCCATTCCATAAAAATTTCTGCCATTACTTACTGTTCACCAGACCAGGTTCGTGCTGCAAATGAAACCAAGTAAGGCGACTACGTTATCACTCAGCCCGAGTGGTATGATGATTTCAAGGTTATCAACCACAATTCCTCGTTAGTGAATATGTAGCACAGCCGTAACACAGAACGTTCGCAGGTGAAGCCGGAAATGTGTTCTGAGTCTGAATGCCCCGATTGTGTGAAAAAATGCGCACATATTGAATTTTCGGTGCCTGTGTACGAGAAAACTAGGAAGTTAACTTCAGGCAGGTTGAAATCACCCACTAGAATGTGGGGAAATTATCGGCAGGTAAGATTTCCAACTCAGATAACAAGAGATTCTCATTTGAATTATCAGATGGAGAACGGCACAGAACCCCTACTGGCCAACAATCGGAAACATTTAGATGAATCGAACACCAAACGGTTTCCCGAGTCGCAGTAAGTACTGAAGTGAAGTATGGACATGAAGGGTCGAACCCCCCCTCTGCCTCCAGTTCTCTCAGCGTATGAACCATTTCCTCTAAGGCAAGCTCAGAACCTAGGCGGGAAGTGCTGAGCCACCATCCCGTTATGGCAGCAATCCAGAGCTTTGCGGAAGAATATAGTTCGCGAAGCTCTGTTATTTGCCTACTAAGCTAGGCGTATTTTTGTACACGCACCTCAGATTTCATGGTACACGAATGGGAATTATCTTGAGATCGCTGAGGAGGTGGTTCGTTCACAACGTAATGTCGGTGGAGGTCACCGGCTCCACAGCAGCCGACTGTAGTAAGTCTTTTGAAGTCATTACCTCCTCAGTAAGCATCGAAAATTAACTGGGGAGCGTGCGGCGACTGCGTTGTAATAAATTTCGTTCTTCCTCAGACGGATCGAGGTGAAACGAAACCTCGGCAGGGGTAAGGGGACGTCGACAGCGGAACCGTTCAAGTATGTGCGATGTCACCCGTTGCGAAAGGACGGCAATTTTGGGCAGTCGCGGTGGGGTTTCACCCAACGCGGGACGTAAGATGCGGTGGATACGCCGCACCTGGACAACAGAAAGTTCAAGCACAGTTAACAAGAATCACCACTGGCTCCTGTCGTGTTTCGGGTTGTCTTTAAGTTAATCGGAACAATCCTAGCGATAAATTTGCGAGACTGAACAGTGGTCCCAGACTCCTTTTCAAAGAAATTTCGCCTTTGGCGTTCAACCCATGGTACACTGACCAAAATTCCACGTCCCATCAAGTCCGTCAAATATTACGCATGCAGATGTTTCCAGCCAACGTACTCCAGATTAATCTATCGACCCACAATACCTCACTTAGTCCACCAAATCCATGTTTGACACCAGTGACTGTATGCTAGTTCCTGTCTCCCATCCCAATCCGTGCACCTCACACCCTTTCTGGCCGAAATGTCAGATGACCGACGACCTATAGATTATCGTTATTGGCTCACTGTTAACCTCCTCAATACCAAACGTCTTCTATAGTTTGTCGCCTTAGTAAGAAGTTATGCAGCGTCTGTCACCTTTTGCGCTCTCGCGAGAGAAACGATCGTTATCCATTTCCCATGCTTGTTATGCTCATTCTACATGTAAACTGCATGCACACTGCTTGAATCAATATACACTTCGTCCTCGTGCGTCTTAACCCCGCTTTCACGTGGTCTTTGTTAAGGCAAACTAATCGTGGCAATAGCCCTTTTAGCACACCGGAGGAACAGAATTCGCTGGAACTGCGCTGTGGTTCAACAGGAGCTTTCTTCCAAAAAAAGCAAAACACACAATAGTTTGGTGGAATTTGCCGTGGATAGTTACAGTGAACTATTGTAAACTGCCTTGTAATATTGTTCATTCACTTTTAGTTCCACTGAAAACCCGTGTATGAGTCAATGTTATGATCCTTGTGGTCAACAGTCAGTAGAAACAGCCAGTTCACGAATACACGAAACATGGCACAGGGCGCAACGATACCCAAAAGCATACAGTAAAACAGAACACCTCGACCGGCCTAGGCCTGCAGCACAGAACACATTACAACGTGGGTACGAGCGATGGCACCGAGGCTTAAGGTTATTGTACCACACAAGTCAGTCCGCGCTCTCTCTCTGAGTCAACCAATGAATTTAAGGACACATCAAGCCAATGAAATTGATGCACAAATCAAACCGATGAACTAGTGGCGAAAAGCTGACCATGTCGTTGTACATTTTGGTGACCAGACCGAGATATATTCATAAGCGGTGCTCTGCACCGGGCTTTTCGAAATGTGTACCATGCCGTTGTAGTGGAAGGAAAAGTTGGAGCAACAGAACTACCAAGCAAACACGGGGATACACAGTTGCTGTCCCCAATAGATTCCACCACACTAAATCTGCTACGTATTGCAAGGAGATTCTTCATTTCACTAACAAAGAGATGACAGCAAATTTGAGTCCTTCGGCGTGCTAAAAGAATGTTGCCAGGGTTAGCCCACGATAACCACGACCGCGTGAAAGCAGGCGAAACGTGCGTGGACCAAGTATGCATTAATTCAAACAATAGTCGAGTAGGTAATATGTACAACGGACATAACAGATATGCAGAATAGTGCTTACCTAAAAGGCAGAAGGGTGACAAACTCTACACCGTTTACCGTTAGATTGAATGACGTCCTTCGGCAACATTTTAGGCTGGATATTGCTCCAAAGCTATTTCAGCCGTTTGACCGGTTCATTTCAATGCACAGGACAAATGACGGTTAGGGGCCGGAACACTCAGTCTCGCGTTCGTATACCCCAGATTTACAATGCTCCCAATTCAGGATTTCCGATTTCAAAGTAAGGCTTCTTTCGTCTTCTTTGTTACAGCGGAGGAAAGAGGCAACAACAGTAGTGCACACTTACAAAACTGCTAACATCACGCGTGAGAAATCACACGTACAAAGAACGCTCCAGCTTGTGAACTGAAACTGTCAATCTGTACTCGTCAAACTTACTATCGCACACGTCCCAGCGTCCGTACACATCGTCTGCCTATACGCACCACCTCGTGCGTCCTCTGTAAGACGACACGCATGTAATCACGGCATACTTACAACCGTACAGGCTTGCATACATGAGGTCGCTCATCTTGCGCTCCGCTACGCTCAAACTAGTTCATGCCCAAAGCAACCAGTAGACACCATCAAGACAGAGGTTCTTGATATGTCCGTGTTAGATACAAATCAACAGACACGTTAGTTCCGACACTGATAGACTACAGACGGTGGCGAAGCCACCTCGCTGTAGTGCATACAACCTTAAACAACCTAATGCCACACTCAAAAATTGGACATATTCAAATGGCCTGTAACCGTTGCACAACTACAAAAAAGAAAAAAGATATGTGTATGTATAGGTTCAAATGTGACGGCTCTTGTGTTTGAGATAAAATTGTGTCGAATTCAGCGGGCCTTCGGGGCGTTTTCCGCATACACTCCAGGACGCTAATGAAGGAAAGATAGGTCGGGTAGTTTACGTGTGCATCAAGAAGGGTTAAGCGCCACGTCTCATCGGTGGTGTCGGAGCAGAAGCACAAGGACAAACGAGATGTCAATCGTTTATCAGCATCAGTCGAAGCGCCGTGGGAGTTTTCTGAGTGACCAAAGGAGATGCTGCACACAATAGCCCAGTGGACATCATCGCAGCTCAACTGGAGTTCTGTCACCGACGTTTGAACTGAGAGGAGACCTGGGAAGTATTGCTATGGCTAATGCACGGTGCAAGCTCAATAACGTCGTGCAACTATGTATGCAGCAATTTGGGCAACAACTCCAGTAGGCGTATAGGCAATTCACATGCCACGCATGGCGTAGGGGAGCTCCCCGCCATATTCACTAGAACTTGCCAACAAACAGTTATTCAATGCAGGCCCGCCGCATTCTGGTGGGTGAAAATTGTCGCGTAATCTTTTGTCATGATCCCCAAGCATTGGCCTCCAAATTATAGCGCTACCTAGAAGTGATGGGGATAGACGCCCTGTACAGAAGCTGTTCGGTCAAGCACTTATTGTTTGTCCTTGTCATCATTTATGCATGAATGCTTCGACTGCTTGCTTTTTTCGAATGTCCAGCAAACCAGATGTCTGAAGTCATCGCTCAGCTTCTCCGCATCTTCATCCAATATACAAGGCCTATAAACACCAGGACGACGGTCATGGACGACAATCCCATCGTCCACTCGGTGACCATTCCGCGAAGACCACTATTACAGCAACCATTGTGCCCAAAGCACCTGCTGAAGAACGGAAGACGACTTTTAGTTCTCACCTTATATACTTTAATGCGTTCAACAGCGTCTGGATTTACCATCGCCTTCCAACATTTTTACACAGCTTCGTGCACCAGAAGTGTAGTGGTGGTCCCTACCGTATTGCACGGAATCCCGCAATTTGACGCGGCACCTTTCAGCCACTTGTAACAGTGGCGGGTTCCGTGTGCCAGAAAGTGGAGCAACAGTCTACCTCCGATGACTCCAACGTCTGGGAGCCGAGGAAGGAACATCGAGAAAGCTACACATCACTCCATCACACGGCATGAATTCGGCAGCCACATTCGCCTGCGAGAAGCTGCTTAACTAGTCGACAATGTTTCCCAACCCATCACGAACACTGAGCAGGCTAAGCCAGCAACATGTGGCTGCGACTTTCTTTTAACATGCGGTCATCCTGAACCATGCACTATCACACGAAAACTGGTGCGATAAGCAACAGTGAGATTGACCGTACATGCAAGCCAGTCAGGAGTTGCCCGCTGATGCCCTGCGATACCTCCAGTGATAACCGTAGGTGGTATGAGATCCCATAAAGCCGATGGATTTTCTGCTGCCGAGTGAGCATGCATTTTTTCTACGACTTCGGTTATTTGGAGAGTACGGCAAGCCACTCGCGTACCACTGTGCATTTTAAATCGGAAGATAACCAACTTATTCCAAGGTGGATTCGTGAATATAAAATGGTGATTGTTGATTTTGTCAAGGTTTGTTGCGTTATTTTGATATTGCTGAGGTTTACTTGACGTTGAAAGGTGGTCCTACGGTTTGCTCTCTTCCCCAAATGCGATACATTACTCACCCTTGATCTTACACCACCTACTTGGACCGTTTCCTTTTACCCTATTTAGTCCGATCCGTGTAAACCTCTAAATGCTGAAATTGGACCATTTTCTTCCATATTTTTTCTTGAGTGACTTATGATTTCCGTCGTTTCTCGTTGCATGAACAGTCGTTTTACTCTCACCAAACCAATGACTACTTGTTTGAGTGAGCTCAACCCGTTTTATCGTCCACCATTGTTGATCGGTGCCTAGTTGTCAATTTGTTGTGCGTGTTAATCCCGGACGACCAGTGGTTGTTCAAGCAACTCTTAGTCTTCTCGCAACGTCTGTCGATACGTTGAATCCACGATAGTCGCGTCTGTAAGTAACGAGCGTTTATAAATTCTGAGCCCATTGAGCAACCAATTCGGATCCGAAAAGGAAAACGGTCGTATTGGCGAGTTTCTTATTGGTAAGGTGCTAACGTTCAAAAACAATATGATAAACCAAATAGTGGAAGACAACAACAAACCTCGATATTGAATCCACCAAATATACAAGTTCCAAGACTAACGGTTCGCGTAAATATGACCGAATGCGACAGTCACGTAATGGCGAAGCGGTCAGGCGAAAATGGAAACATGGTACATACAAACAAAGGTCCGGCAAAAGAAAGTGAGGGAGAAAAACGACACGGAAACAAGTTCCACAATAACAGTATCAAGATTTATTAATACATCAAGATCCGCATTCATAGGAGAAATGATTTTTACGCGCGTAACTTGAACGGTAGTGTCAGATTGTAAGAAAAGCTCGTAATCGGTATAAGTAATTCCAACTCAAGGAGACTAATCAATAAGAAAGGAATAAGTAGAGCAGGGAACGTGGTCATCAACATTCTATCAACACATAACAATCATCAAACCCACACGCAAGCAGCTACTTCAACATTGCGGGCACTTCCGTTCTTTGATTTCTGAGGATTTTCACATTCCAGGTGAGAGACACTTTTCTTGTACATTGAGTTACTTAGTACTGTATTAAATCCAGTTATTACGAGCGCCTTCTCGTTAACCCTTTTGAGGATCGATTATCTCTGTCGTTAAATATTGATAGGCATTTACTGGATCAACAGATTACGCGGAACTCGGTCTGAAGTTGAATC
The DNA here is from genome assembly GCA_008508345.1 of Paragonimus westermani. NCBI lineage: Eukaryota > Metazoa > Platyhelminthes > Trematoda > Plagiorchiida > Troglotrematidae > Paragonimus > Paragonimus westermani. The sequence continues at coordinate 85,425 of QNGE01001744.1, forward strand.
GTTAGCGAATGATTCAATAGTGATACCTACACTGAGATTGTTATTTTTTTAGAAGCATATGTAACAAAAAGACTTGCAACAATAAGCAACAAGAATTTCCGTATGTGGACGGATCATCGGTAATTTGAGTTGGTCAGCGTCAATTATCCATATCGTATTAACTGCTATCTTTCGACGTGTTAGCCAGTCGACCTAGCGAATTACTGGCAACCAAGTCAGCGAGTGGCACCATGACCCATATATAGTCGACACCAATGTGTACGGACGAACAAGCTGTTCATCCTCACATCTTACTTGGAGTGTGGCAGTGGTATTCCATCGTTGGCTACTGGGTGGACTATTGCTGCTCGCTTATATTTCACTGTGGGTAAGTTGTTGACGGCCGGTAGAATATGAGTAACCACAAGTGAATCATACAATTCGGTAGCCACTTATCCCACACTCAGTTCAGAATAAACGTCACCAGTAGTTGGTGGACAGCAGTGACTGCACAGTGATTAAAAGAAACTATCCGAATGTCACACGAGGAGCTATGTGCCCCTTTGCTGCCAAGCATCATTCTGGCTGTTGAAATGTTCCGTGACAACCTGGCAGAATGTGACTTCGTTCGACCGTTATATGTGTCTACCACTTGTGAAGTGATCGGTTTGAACAAACGCATCGACACGAATTCAACCATTGACTCGTATAATGCTACGGTCAATCAGTGTCGAAAACGCGAACAGACTGGAATGTCAGTGCAGGAGCCAATCAGCGCAGCACTGGAGTAAATCACGTTGTTTAAGTGCGTCGAGCGTTTAGACAAACGAGCTAAAAGCGGAGTCTAGCCTACCAATTAGAAAGTGAAAGTATGAGTATCAATCGTAATTCTTCATTTCACTGATGCGCCTAGTCTATAAAATAACCAACAAAAACTCAACAAACTGAGATTTGCTGTGTCACGGAGACTGGCTTTAGCCCCTCTTCCAGAAGGTAGCGATTTTCAACACCACTCTTCATTAAGATAGCTGCTTTGACAGCAATGGTTGATCCCCAGAGGTGCGCTTCTTAACGTTCGTTGCGTGATACTGAGTCACGCTGTGATACTGTGCGCGACTGTTCGATACAGCGGCGAAGAGCAACTCATCGAGCGTAAAGTTCACAAGGGGACCGTAAATAGCTATGCTTTCCTGAAGGCGAACAAAAACGGCTGGCTGAGACCGTTGTCGATAATAGATACAACGTCGTGCTACTTCCGTCCTCAGCATTTTGACTTACCTGATGGATTGGTACTCACCACCTCCCAGGGCACCATAATTCACACAACTACTACTACGCATGTTTCCAATTAGTGAACCTGAGCTTCACAAATGATGTTTCACATGTTCACAACCGGCCAATGGGAGCAAGCTTATCCGTTCTCTTCAGCGGAACCTGACCACTGACGTTGCTCGCTTGTCTTACAGAACGTCGTTGGATCGCAATTCCATATCAACAAAGACGTACGATCCCACGCATTCTCCTCTGCTGCACCATGCCTTCGAGGGGGGGGTCGACGTCGAGCTAGGTATTCGTTAATTGAGATGACTGAGTTGAAGTTAATCCAGAACGGCTGTAACACAAACGGACAGAATGGGTGGAGGCTCCGGATGACGGCGAAGGTCGCAGCGACGTTGGGTAGACGACTTGGGTGATATCTGGCAGTGGGCTCCAAGATGTTCTCGTGTTCTCACGCTCACACAATCGAAGGGCGGACGTAGTCCGACTGTGTACCTTCTCAGCACGTCTTTTTGTATAGCTGGTGAAGGAGCGCGAATGAATCAGGTGGACCAAGACCACGAGCAAAGAACGTGACCGACGATTAGCACTTCACTCCATCCGTGGATAATACAAGTGTACCTTGTTCCACGTTCACCGTGGTCCACTTATATAACGCTACACGTTCAACTCAGTTTGGTATTTTGTGCGAGTGGAAGTCAGCCGTGCTGTCTACAAACTTCGCGTGTGAATATGATAGTGCAATAGGGGTGGTGCTTAACTGTGTTGTCCACCGTCAACCCGAGTTCAGCGTAGCAACGGACAGCCTACAACCGCATAACAAATCATCCCGAGGTCACTTCAAGGAAAAAGCAGTCCCGGTGGTCTTCGTGAAGTGGGTGGACGCTGTGGAGTTGTGAAACAATATCGATGTTTACAATAGTGTGTAACAACGTGCATGGTGGAGGAAGCAGCCGGTGAAATTTGGACACACGGCCGTCAACTACAAATTACCAAGCTTCATTGCACGCTATGTACAGTGCCAAACCAAACTACAAATCGTTAACCCTATACGATGAGCCGACGGGTGTTCATCTTGAAAATAAGGTCGTCTTCAAAGTTTGAAATAGCTTCGGAGTTCATGGAGAGAGCGGATGCTCTTATGGACAGTCCTTTTTTGGTTACTTCCCATCGGACCAATTAAGTTCCGATTTGTGACATCACAACTTTCAGGTGGACGAATACCGAACCAACTTGGCACAACATCTCTTCAAGCAACCAGATGTCTAAACTGACGGGGCGGAGTGGCAGCTGAGCTTTTGTACCACGGACTACGTAGCAGGCAGAGTGGGGCGCATGCAACGGAAATACACACATCCAAAACGCTAGCCGTCAGCGTCAGCGATTTCTGATCACGTCCTGGATATCCGTTACCAGGTGAGTGCTACGTAAGCATTCGCATTCGTTCTCACAGCTGCTACGACTCGATTGCCGTGATACGCCGAGGAGGACGCTCTTAGACGCTGGTGCCCACTTCTGTGTATGCTGGAAAGCTCATGTGTTAGCATACTGCCGCCATGCTGAAGACGTTGTTGGCTGATAGGCAGGTAGCACCGTCGGATTCCTCCCACGTATGTTCGGATTGATATTCTTTGTCGTCCCTAACCTTGTAATCTACTGTTCAGTGGCGAGCGCTTATTATTATGCAAGTAAATACACCAGGTCAAAAGTCATGCACATAAGTGATTTCAACTTGTGTTTGCTGTCATATAAAAAAACTGAGGTGAATTAGAAACAGTTCATTCCCTTCAGAAGTTTGAACAAAACCGTTAGAATACGAAAACCGACGGATGCAAGCATTTCGTATTGACTATCCTATTGCGTCACTCGAATCAAAAAGTCTTGCCGTTTGCTGAGGCGGTCGCAATCAATCGACTGAAGCCGACCTTGTGTATTCAGAAACAATCGCTCGTAAACTTGACCCTTCCCTGGACTTAGTGATCTTTCCAAAACCACCAATTGACTATCAACCGTGCTCCCCTAGTTGCTCGATATAAAAAACCCGTTTCATGTTATTGTAAATGAGGTGAATTCGTTTGTTGCCTGAGACTGTATTGTTGCCATCTTCTATTTAAACGTATATTTCTGGTAGCCACCAATACCTAAAATTTCGCTTCCGTCACCTTTGATGTGTGCATTTTTAAGTTCTAGCATGACAACCACTTCCCTTTCCGATAATCTTCTCAGTCATGTTGCTAGCGGGTGCTCTCTGGTTTTCCGTCAAAGCCGATGCATCTGCGAGTTTCTTTTGCCTTGCTACGTGGCTACGACTTACCTGTGCAACTCCGTTGATTAAGGTCTGTTGAGATGGACACGTTTTATGAGTGCAAGCCTGACAACGACGATTCATCGGATCATTGCTAATTCGATCAAGGATACTTGATCGTAAGGCCCTACAGATTATAAGCTGTCAGATACCACACAGCAGAGGACCAAATTCTACCACGGGAGAGAGGTTGATTAATGAGCGTGTCAAAGTGACCTGCATCTTAGAGCGTGCACGTCGGTGTCTACAAGTTCACACTTGCTCAAATTTGCAGTTCGGTGATAATTTCTCGAAGGCGGTGGTGAGGATCTAGAAACACCTTTCTATACGCGAAAATTTGTCTGCTAACTGTCATTCTCTTTCAGATATAAAGTGTCGCTTACAAGGCTTGCTCACAACGACGAACGTTTACTCAGGTTTAAATTGTTAACCTCTCGGATGGGGACTGAATTCTTTATTGGTAGGCTTTTCCGTCTGTTGTAATACCACTTAAGAAGATTTCAGGTCTCTTTAGGCCAATTACACTCGGCCCAGAAATAAGAAGTAAGGGTGATGCAGTGTCTTTCGCTGAAGTTGTCTTTTTTCAATCATTGTACGTAGTCACATTGTGAATCAAACAGACTCAAGAAAACAGCAAGCCGTACGTTTTGAAGTCGCATCAAAAAGAGAAAGGTAATTGATTCTAGCCTACACGGGGGTGAACGGCCTGAATAACCAAATTGTGTTTTAGAGGGGCAGACTCGTTCATTGCAAACAAACGATTCACCAGCATATCTCTCAGCATTAACCAGGAAATCAGCTACTAATCTGGACGTTGTCGCTCGGAAAACGTGCAATCCGCCGTGCGCAAAACCCAGCATGCTTGTTCAAAATAGCAAGGAGTTCGAACCGGCTAATTCAGTACCGAGTGGATAGAAATCACGCTTAAACCACATGTGTGCAGATGAATATGGGATATCGTTGGTGTCCCTAGAAGGTTACATTGTCTTTGGTCGTCACACTGACATTCACCGCGACATTTCATCCGGCAGCTCATTTATCTTGTTCAGTTGGACTTGGCACCACTGTCTGCCTACCAGAATTTTATCAGTTCGCACACTTCACTTTTGTTTATGCGCATGAACTCGACAGCCATCTACGTCAGTTCTTCCCGTCCGTCTCCCCTTATCTGTCATTCTTGCTTAACATTTAGTTAGTGTAAGCTCCAGCACAGTGCTTCCCAGGGAACCGATCACACTTATAACCAGCAGTTCTAAAAGCCATTTCATAAGCCGCTATGCACGGTACATCGTCTGGGATTTTTCTCCAACTGTTCCTCCATAGCCAGTTCCACGCTTTCTTCTAGGTCTCCATCCGCAGACCATTTCTCATTAGCCCCCAACTTGAGAAACGTTCGCATCTAAAACCTCAGCCCGTTTTACCATCTCTTCCAACTCCGCGGGGAAAAGACTGGTTTTCATTTCCCTGTCTACATATATCCTTAAATTAACACAACCCAGCTTACCTTGGTCTCCAGCTAATGCGCAGCAAAACCCTTCATCACACATTCCAGTAGTTCGAGCAGACAGTCTACCTGTGGATAACTGCAAATTCTGTTCCAAGGTGGTCAATCGATGCGGAAGAGTATTATCCTGCTAGTTCCACGTGTTCCTGATACTATCGAAGTGGCGGAAAATCCTCCTTGCATCTTCGTCAACGACTGGGAATCACGTCACCACCCGCTGTTTGCTACCGCAGCACCATCTGCCGAACTGTGTCTATTAAACCAGATACCCCGATCCTGAAATACGTTTCCAAGCGAACTCGGCGGCCGACGCCCAACGAACAACCGGCGACAGGCTCAACACTGTGTCTAAGGGAGTAACTTTCGATAAAGTGGCAGAGATCATTACCACCTGTAGTGGCGCAGAGAGAACTTCGGTTTGCCTGCAGCACGAGTTGTAAAATTCTCGCCAAATTCCAAGGTCAAACTGCTAATAGGATTGTGATGCTGTTCGCCTGTCGTCTGATTGCTGCGTACAACCGCGTTCATTTGTTTTCGTGCTTGCCGTTCTAGGTGAGGCGCTGGCGCCACACACCTGCGCCTTGTTCGCGCACTCGGCGGTCAGATTCTTAACCTCACCAACTGTCCCGCACATCGGTGTCTTTCGGCGTCCGCTAAGACCTACTGTAATTATCGTATACCATGCGCTCGATCTCTCCAAGTTATCCGTATCTTCAGTTCGTGTCCGATACTTTTTGTGCGCATTCCCGAAAATCGATAATTCAGTGTACATACGCATACTTTACTAGTTTCTGCAGGTGTATTTTGTTTGCCCAACGTAAGCTACTACTAAGTTATTCGGTTATTCAAGTGTGACCTCTGGTACTGTTTGCGTTATGCAGCTGCAGTTTTTCATTCGCCCGACGTTTCCGTTTCTTTCACTTTCCGTTACGACCGTGCCTTCTGAGAACATCGATCTTTGGAGCTGGTGTACAAAATCGGAGGCCAACTTGGCGTGGTGAAGTGTAACTTTTGAAGTAATAAAATTCTACCACATGGTTGATGCTAATCCACTTCATATCATAGACGAAGTTGACGATAATTTGGAGCAGCCCGATTCAGTTAAAACATACGAACAGCCAAAAAATCCACCACGGAGCGCATTAGATCTTCCGACCGTCAACGCATCGATCAGGTACCCAGCAACGCTGGGTCACACTGCCAGAAGCCTTCACAGTTTTTACTCCACATCTGAAGCATCGTGGGCTCAATATAGATCAAAGATCTATTCCTGACAGGAATACGAATGCGACGACTGCCCAGCGACATGCGAAATAACCTTATTAACAACCTCCAAAAGATGATATTGCAGTGAAAATGTGTTGTCAACCACATATAGAAGACATTGAGAATGTTTACAAACTATACGCGCCAGCGCCGGAGGCAAAAGCTCTCCTGACCGGATGAGCGAACAAACTCACATGCCGGATCTAGGCGCCTGCTACCCAACGCTCATTCTGGCGCTCGTCCTCTGGAAATTTAGGCAGAAAGCCGTTACTATCTAGTCCAAGAGGACGGCAAGTACCTACGGGAAGTGTCAACCCAGACCACTGATGTTATCACCAACAGTTCAGTCACCATGCCTGCTTCTTCCGCATTCCATACTCTTTCCCGAAGGGCTCAGAATTTCTAACTGCCGACACCTTACGGCAACTGTCACTGCTGTTTCCTGAATTCCTTGTTCTCCATTCAAGACCACGAATCGAGAGATCGCTAATTCATCAGACTTTTGTAGATATCAGCGTCCTCCTACCGGATCGTTCCGAACGACACGTGCAGGCCCAATTAAGCCCACATGTGTCGAACGATACTTCCATAACCGTTTGTGGCCAGCGTTCACGCACGTTGAATCTGGGCCTTGCCACAGCTTTCGACAGGCCTTCATTGTGGCAGGTCTCCGAGTGTCAGTCAGTGGTATAGAGTTTCACGAACACTTCGGTCTACCAGTCGACCGTAAAAAGAACCTGTCCGCTTTGAAGATTCAACCACCGCGGCTTCAATTTGCCCCGTGTATTGTCCAGTCGTCAAGCGTATCCACGTCCCTCCCCCTTCAGAAATTTTCCACCGCGTTTTGGCAGGCAACGTCGCTGCCTCCCACAACTGGTGCAACGGAGTGCCACACCTACACAACCGGCCAACCCGCGTTTTTTAAACCCTATCGTTCAACACAGAACAGAGTGAAAGTGACGCGCTTCCAGCTCGCGCATGTTTCGAGCTTGGCATCACTCGCCATCAGATGGCCCCTGAGTTTTCCCCCTGTGCGTGTGGCCGAGGGAGTCGGAAGACTGGTATTCATGCGGGGCTAATCGTCCGCTCTACAGCGCCATGACACATGATAGGTAACCTATCTTGCGTTTTCAGGACATCAGAGCCAGCCTCGAAGACACACGTATGTATTCAGTTCGCTCTTATCACCCGATCTCCGTTGATACTGTAGATATCGCTGACGGCAGTGCTCACACCATCCAGCTTATTCAAACTTGTACACATAAAGTTTTTATCCAGAGCCTTACCCGTAGTCAATGTGGGCAAAAGGAAGGATTTGTCTCGGAGCAACCGGCAAAATACGAAAAGAAGCCTCTTTGGGTCATCCAGCCTACTCGTTAGCCGAGAGCGGGCAGACGACTCTCGCGTCATTTTTGCCTTGCGCTCTCTGAGGTACCCCCGAGGCGTGCGAATCTTTCCTCAACCACGAGTGTGTCCACAAGGTTGAACAACTCGCGACGACTTGAATGCTGCTTCGCTCACTTCAAGTTGTACCATCGAGCCTCAGAATGCAAGGATAATTCGCGTTGTGGTGTATGCACCTACGGTGGGTGTCATCACAGCCTGCTGCACCTAAAGTGTACACAACCCGTGGCTGGAGTAGATGTTAGACCACAGGATGCCTGCAATATTGTTAGTACTTCCGAAAGGCATACAAGACTGGACATAGTACTAGTGGAACCTGACTTGATAAATAGTTCAGTGTCAACGTTCGCATTGTTGGACCACAACTGAGACAACACTGCAGTAAAAGAGGATCAACTCGGGCGTACTCGAGTGACAGGCACTTAGTCCAGCCTGCCAGTCACAACTTTAAGCCGGTTACTCACCACTTGTCTTAAGAATTTCCGCCTGAAAATTGTTTACATGGATGGGAAACAGATGATCGAGGTAAACATTATCAATTCATCGGGCGAACCACCCACATGACTTGTTCCATCGATAAAAGAGGGAACCCAAAGTCGGTCGCACTTGAGAGACCTTCCGCTCAATGAGATTCGGGATGCAAATGTGACGATCCTTTCCAACTGGGACGCACCTAAAGCCCACCTGGTCGTAGACCGGAAACCTGGAAGGTGCGACCAGACCGCTGTCTGGATGGGTTCCCAGTGGCCCACTCCAAACAGAGCCACGAGAGAATATGTCGATAAATTGCACCTATCAATAAGGAACTGATTTGACAGATACGACCAGTAGGTCGCACATTAAGAGTTTGGGGATACCATGGCATCCGGACCGCCTATGTCGCGGAAGGATCTTGCCGCCCTGTCGGTCGTGCGTAATTCAGTGAGGCTAGTCGACGGGGCTATGATGTTCAACCTTCATGGCGTGATGACACGATGTGTGTTGGAAACAATTGTGTATTTGCGTTAAGAAAACTGTCGGGCGTACGCGACAGATTTTCACGGGACGAAATATTGCGCTTGCAGTACAACACTGTCATCAGCAATCACATTAACAAAGGCTACGCGGAATAGGTTTCTGACTGCCATTTTAAACCAGGTTGCTCAGGAAGACGATACCGACTACACCATTCCGTGGTGAGTCTTGGAAGACTCCGCAAGTTCAACTTGTCTGGTTGTGTGGTCAAGCTTCAGGGTAGCTCATTGAATAATAAACCGGAGGTGATATGCGGGAGGTGAGTGATTAGCAGGTGATGTGTTGCCTGTTTCTCCTGCTAAGCATGTTGCTGTTGCAGCAGACTTCGAGGAAGTGTTCTGTTACGTGGGGGAATCCGAGAACGATCGCGCAACGTTCAGCTTCCTGTGATGGGTGGATGGCAAATAAGACGTGCTCTTTACAAAGGATGAAACCAGTGGAGGCTAACTCCTCCCAGCTCTGCGCTAACATTGCCCTACAGCAAACAGCTAAAAATTACGCTAACCCTGCTGACGGCCCAACGAATTGGACAATAAATGATAACTTTCAGGCCGCTGATGGCCCCTTCTCATTGCTAGATGTCGACGTCGCCACGTGGTCCTTGAAACAAGTCCGTGGTCTGCATCTTAATGAACATATGTGCTGAAGAATTAAGTCTCCAACATCTGTTCTGTGTGTTTGTACATCCCTTACAAGGCCACAACGTTCACCTCGTATCTAGTTGGCTACTGACGTTCGCGTGATACATCGCGACTCTGATTGGTTTAATTCTAATCCGTTCATTCATATAATGTTCTTTGTGTACGCCTACTGGGCAGATTGCATACATACTAGTGTACGTTCATTACCCATGCCTTGCTTCTGATTTACGATACAACAAATGTCGTCGCCGGCAATGTTCAATTTGATAAATGCACCTGCAAAATTTTGGGTGGATCCAACAGTATTTCCAACGCCGGATTCGTGGATTACGTGGAAAACGACATTTACGGACTACTTGGATTTGCTCAACGTGTTAAATCCATTGCTAGACTTGACAGAGTCAACTAAACTAAAACGTCTGCGCAACCACTTGGGAACTGAAGGGCAGATACAGTTTGACATCCATTCTCTGCGCAATAAAACCACTCTGGAGAAAGCGTTGAATACAATTGACAAAATACTGGGGGGCCGTTACCAACGTAAACGCCTCCAGGTTCGCCTATTCTTGTATCAGTCAGCAAACTGGAGAACCACTAGAAGGATTCATTCCTCAACTTATAAGAGCCATCCAACCGTGTGATTACTCCAAAATACTTACTAGGAAACTTGAAGATTGCATGCTCATACGACAGTTTATGTTTGGGGTAAGAAATGAGAAAATTCGTGAATCCCTTTTGACTGGGAACGCATCCAAATTATCTTGGGAGAAAGCCTGTGAAATGGCCCGTATTAAAGAACAAGTTCGATCACAGTGTGGATTGTTCCCGAAGTCGCCACAGTCGGTGTCAGTGATCAAAGTTCGAAGCCATCGGCTACCTTCCAACCGCTTGACAAATGCTTCCGGTGTGGATAAACAGCACATCGTGCGAAAAATTTGGAATGCCCAGCAAGACCTGCTAAATGTTCGAGTTGTTCTAAGATTGGTCATTTTGCAAAAGTCTGCCGTACGCGCTCCGTACATGCACCAGAGAGAGTTGCTGTTACTGTCCCAGAAGAACGTCCTACCGCAGAAACAATTTATGCCTTACATTCGGACGTATATGCTGCTGCCTCCATGTCTGTTGAAGAACCACGATTATCACGTTCAGATGTTCACACGATCTATTTTCGATCCTCGGCCTTAAGACTGCCTCTTGAGATGGAATTGGATTCTGCACCTCCAATAATTGTAATCCCCTATTCATTTAACGAGCGCCATTTCAAACATTTACCTGTGCACCCAACGGTTTATGAATTTGACAGCTACTCCAATGCACCCATAGAAATGGGAGGATTTGTATTACTTTAACTATGTGTTGAATTTTCTCCACCTTCTTCTGTGGCTGTGTATATATGCAACACTGACAGGAAACCATTGTTAGGTCGTAACGCAATGGTTGCTCTGAACGTGGTACCTTCTATTGAACGTATGACAATAGCTTCTGTTGACGTGTCATTATTACATCATAAATATCCACAATTATTTGCTGATCCAATTGGTCGTGCAGCCAACGTGGCCCACCAAATTCGTTTAAAGTCGGATGCAAAACCGTTCTCCATATCACAGCCGCGACCGATACCCCTTGCAAAGCGGGAAGCAGTTTCTGCTGCTATTAATCTGATGCTTTAAAATGACATAATTGAGCCAATAACATGCTCAGCTTGGGTACATCCATTAGTTGCGGTTTTCAAAGAAGATGGTAGCGTTCGATTGTGCACAAATCTTCGAGCGCTTAACGAACAAATTGTGGTCGAAAAATTCATTTTGTTTATCAAGATGAACTGTTAATCAAACTTGCCGGGGCAAAATTTTTCTCAAAACTGGACATCAAAAGTGCTTTCTTTCACATGCCGCTTACGGCCAATTCCAGATCTCTTACTGCCTTTCTCACTACAGAAGGTCTATTCCAGTACAAAGTTTTACCAATGGGTTTAAGTTCGGCTCCATCCGCTTGGCAAAGATTCATGACTCAGTCTTTATCTCCATGCCGGGGTTCAATTGTATACATGGATGATATGTGTTTTCGGTAAGTCTAAAGAACATGATTCAAATCTTCACTCTGTGCTAGATCGTCTCAATCAGTTGAACCTACGTTTGAACATGAACAAGTGTGTATTCTGTGTAACTGGAATATCATTCCCTGGCCACATTATATCGGATGAGGGAGTTCGTCCCAACGTGCAAAACACTGAGACTATTGCAAATGCTCCAGAACCTACGAGTCTACTTCAATTCAAACGTTACCTTGGACTCTGCTCATACTCCTTAAGCCATCTTTCGAATTTCTCCACTGTGGTCGAGCCACTGCGATTACTTACGAGGTCCAATATTCCGTTTGAGTGTTCCGACACCCAGAGAGAAGCCTTTTCACGCGTGAAGCAGATGGTTGTTTCCTTTCCATTTGTCAGTATCTTTGACGAATCCTGTAGTACGTTCGTTTCAACAGATGCCTCCGAATTCGGTCTAGGAGCCGTTCTTTCTCAAATACAACAAGGACAGGGAAAGATAATCGCATACGCATCACAAAAACTTTCTGGTACGGAACGTAAATATTCAGTTAGCGAAAAAGAAATTTTAGCCCGTGTCTGGGCCTCTGAGAGGTGGAATATGTACCTGTTCGGTAGACGCTTCACACTGAGAACTGATCATGCGGCATTGACGACACTTCTCAGTCAAGGAATTAAAGGCCACAGATCATTACGGATCAGTCGGTGGTATGCCAGACTATTGAACTACGACTCCGGGATTAAATATAAACGTGGTTCAGAAAACCAAGTAGCTGATGCATTTTCCCGACTACCTTTGCCTATACAAACTGATACAGACGATATGAACGAATCTGAAATGGTGGCTGCCTCTGATGAATTGACAATTCATGCGGTAACCAAAGAGCGACTGCGAGAGCATACACAAATGGATGATGAACTCCAACAATTGAAACAATACGTTTCTACCGGATGGCCTAATGTCAAAAATATCACTGACGAGCCAAAATGCTATTACACCTTGCAAGAGGAGCTTCCTGCGATAGACGGCTGCATCATGCGTGGATCACGGCTTGTCCCACCATCTAGTTCAAAACGTGAGATGATGCTGTGTGCTCATGAGGGACATCCTGGAATCACACAGACCCTCCGTCGTGCTAGCGAATGGTATTGGTGGCCGCGGATGTTTTCGCCGATCGAGACTCTTGTCAATGATTGCGTCCCTTGTCAACATGCTGATAAATCAATCAAACCTATAGTTGCCCCTGTGCAACCAGTGGAATACCCTATGCGCCCGTGGGCAAAGCTGGCTATCGATATGGTGGGACCCTTTGCAACAGCTCCTTGGAATAAACGTAACATATTGGTCGTCAGTTGCTACTACAGTAAATGGCCCGAGGCACACATCTGTGGTGATGTCACGTCAACCACGGTAATTCATTGGGTGAAACACTTTATTGCCCGCTTCGGGATTCCTGAGGAGATTGTCACCGATAACGGATCTCAGTTTATCAGTTATGAGTTCAAAGAATTTCTACGTCGGCAGGGAATAAAACACTCGCGGACTGTTTCTTACAGCCCCGCAAGTAAAGGTATGGTGGAACGTTTGAATCGTTCTTTGTAGCAGTCTATACAGGCATCACAGTTACAATGAGAAACGTGGGAGGATTCTGTACTTCAAGCGTTATTCACCTATCGCATCAGTCACCATAGAGCGACTGGCAAAACGCCTGCTGAACCTATGTTCGAGAGCACTACATACGCAACTTAAGGCAGCTCACCAACCTGCAAATAAAGACAAACACACCGAGTTGCTTTGGAGGGAGACTTATCAAAAGTCCTATGCCAAGTCAGCAAAAACTCTGGCGCCCGGAACATCTGTCCGTCTGAAGAATCAGTCACACAACAAAGGGCAAACAAGTTTCTCATCTCCAGTCTCCATAAAGCGTATCCTCGGACCAGGTACATACGAGCTGGATAACAACAAGAAAGTCAATCAGCGTCAATTATTTACTGGACGATTAACCCGGACAGTCAGTTTACCTTCGCGTACGAAGCAACCTGTTGCACACTCCCCAAATCCTCTCCGTTCATCACGGGCTCCGAAATCGGTCGACCGTTTTATCTACGCCTAATCCGAAGCTGACCGAAAGGGAGTAATGTTGCGTGTGTTTGCACGTCCTTTACAAGGCCACAACGTTCACCTCGTATCTGATTGGTTACTGACGTTCGCGTGATACATCGCGACTCTGATTGGTTTAACTCTAACCCGTTCACTCATATAATGTTCTTCGTGTACGCCTGCTGAGCAGATTGCATACATATTAGTGTACGTTCATTACCCCTGCCTTGCTTCTGATTTACGATACAAAAACAGCACGGGACTGCTGACTACCATCACCTTAGGGCGCGCTGATTCCTTGTGTGAACTTAGAGCTAAACCCCTGCCGTTATTTAGGGTAAATCGGGTGTTCAGTGGCGTGCAGAAACCGGGTATTTTGTGCTGAATCCTCCCCTACCTGGCCAACCAACTACCAGGAGACTCATGTTAGCACGCTTGTCCAGTTCACACTTCTCCTAGGGTTTGTCGCATCATGGTTGCTGCTGGGGAAAAGGCTTAATGTAGACACTGTGTCGAGAAGGTTTGAGATGGAACGAACTCATTAACAATGGCGGTCAACTTAAGTCGAAGGATTGTTACAGTGACCTGCGTAATCCGAATTATCTGCACGTTCCTCGCTGTTCTCGACCCGGTAAAACTCTCGACCCAGGGAGCGCGGAATCGTACATCTCTTGCGCTGAATGGAACACCGGTTACGGCGCTGTGGCCTATAGGTTCCTCAACACAGCAAACGGGGAGCAGGGTTCGTCACTGTAGTTTTCTAAGTACATACCTGCTCCAATGAGAACTAGTTCTGTCCTCCGACCGGAACGAGTCGCTGCTGTACCGGTGATCCTTGTTTGCGAACCCACCGTAGTGTAGGTGACGCGACCATTAACACAGATGAACATGATGACAATGGAAGAGGTCTGTATGCTTAAAGCACCCGATTCTTCGAACTGGCCTAAGTCGCTGAATGCTGTAGCCTGGCTGTGCAGCTTCGGGTCGTATTAGAATACCACAATGCATCTACAGAATGGCACTACGATTAGCGAGGACCACTTGGGATTGGACAAAATTTGGTCTTCTTAGAGATATATCAAATATCTCCGTCTTCTGGAAGGGGAAGTGACGTAGGTAGGATGAGCGCAGTCAGCACCTAGTCTACAATGAAAATGCAAGGTGTGAATCATGAAGATCAGCTCGTGCCCAAACGTGTTTTAGTGTCGAACACTCGAGGAGCTCAAACAACGGTAGTCATGGAGAACGGCTTTCACTGCACTGTAGCGCCTTGATGTTGGCGTCGCGCTCTAGGCCTAGTGTACTTCGGGTGTGAGGTCTGTTGACTTAGTAGTTAATCACGCTAGGAATCCCAGCTGAGTGGAACCGTCATTCTGTAGACACACTTCGGTCGCGTTCGGGTTTCGGAGTACACTCAGGTGAAAATCCAACCCGGCCTAATCACCCCCAAGTGCTTAGCCTCTTGTACTGAACCTCCTGTTCATCGACGCCAACTGGACTTTCATATATAGACAATATGTTTCACCGCATCAGTTCGCTAGTTGTGCAACTAGCCATTTGTCCGTCATTGCTGCTGACTGCTTGGAAGAGCTTTTCAGGTGTGAATGTCTTACTGGGTGATTGTAGTTTTTTTCAGCCTGTTCGACGCTAATTTGCAATACATTACCCGGAGACGATTCGTCGGTCAACACTGTCAGGATTGTGTTACTGTTCACTTTGATAGCTTGTTCATACTTACCGTGGCATTGCGGCCCGATCTTGTTTTGAATATTTGGGCTCACTGATCTACCGGTGAGCGTTGTTCAACATCTTCTTGGAAGGTCGACAGTCAGCGCTTCTCATCCCACGACCTCATGTGTTCAATACGTTACACAGCATCTCCCATCCCGACATTTTGGCTACTGCCAGACTTGTTTCCGACAGGTACATGTAGCCCGGCTCGCTGAAGAAACTCCAAACTTGGGCGTGGTCTTGCTTCGCCTGGTAACAAGCTAAGGTTCACCGCTATGTACCGGCTTCCAGTGGTTGGTAACCTGTAATCACGTCTCAATTCGTATCTCTACATATGTTGTGAGTTATTTTGACCTTCCTTGCGAATGGCGTATACATTGACGATGGTAGATTGTTTCGAGCAGTGACCGAAAGCCTTCCCTTTGCCTGACATCGGATCGGAGAACATAATGGTCGATCGTTGGTCAGCATCTGACGGGTGCTCAGCCACGGGTACAACGGGCCGTGCCCCTCAAGTTGAAAGCAGTTCCTTTGCAGAAACTTTGACTTATGTGAATGTCATCGTACGTACACTGCTGCGTACCACCCGGTTACGAACGGCGCGAGTGGACGTTTCCTTCCACGAATACAATCTGCCCCCACTCATTTTGATGAAACGGGTTGGACAGAAGTTCTTCCTGTGCTTTTGCTCGATATCCACGCAACCGTCAAGACCAATTTCCACGTTTTTAGTGCTGAAACACTATTGCGCCAACCTGTGTATTCCTGATGATAATTTCTTGTTCGCACGGAGGTATTTTAGCATCTTGCTTCCCGTGCCACGCAGCCTGCTCCATGTATGCACTGCTCTCGCGTGGTGGACACACGACAAGAAAGTTTCCAGGTATTTGTTCCCAAAGACCTCCACAACTGTTCGCACGTGTTTGCTCGCACGGATGGCTCACTATGCCTACCGCAGCGATTTTACGACGATCTCTTCAGGGTATTACGATAAAAAGATCGCTTCCATACACTTGGGCGTCAGGGAATTTGGAACACGGCTAACATTTACCGCTTGAAACTTGCTTACCTTGAAAAGTTCTGTGAAGCTTCTAGCGTTAGTTCGCACTTCGTGGATAGGCAGGTGGCTGCCTCTGAACAGCTTCGCCCGAGCGCATAATCAACAGCAGGTGTTATAGCTTCGCTAAAGAAGCCGTCACGCACCATAACGCAATCGGGTTGTCCGGTTTACCGGTCTAAGCGTCTTTGAGAGAACCGGTACTTGTTGAGTGGCTCGGTTTTGGCATTCGAAAATCGCAAACGACCTCGCAGACAACAAAATCTGCAATTTTTCGGATAACTGGAAAGCGTTTTGCTCGATGATCCCGTCTTACGTGTCTCGGCACGTGCCTTTGCATTTCACCTTTATGCCAAAACTCATAGTCCGTTCATCTTTATCGCCTAATATGCCCATCTCCAAGGTGGTTTGAAATCCGCAACTGGAACAACATCGCACGGCCGGTAAGTCTTCTACCCCAGGATTTTAGTGCGTAAGCGTCCTTGTTTCCTACAGGGGTCTCGACACTATAGGATTGAACACTCGCTTAAGAACTAGCTAAAAACCGTTCGCCTCAATACTCTCTCACCCGCGACGTCCGAGAAGCATGGTACAAACCGCGGGCTGGTGTGGCGTAAGCTAGACCTGACCAGCCACGGCTGGCCACAGTTAGTCCTCAGGCAGATCGAAGGGTTGTGCCCGAGGCGCCAGTCTGGAGTGGGTCTCCGTGGTAAACTGAAGACAGCCCCGGCATGCCTGCTGTATATTGTGGAGATTCTTTGCACTGTCTCACTCCATGTCGCATATAAGATCGTAAGGGTCACTGTCTGCTGTCAGCTAGCTGCATGCGGTCGCGTTGGTTCGTTTGCATGTTTGTCGGCATATGGGTACCCATGGTGTCACGAACACTTTCAACTTGCTCGAGCGCCTGATGAGTAGACTCCTAACCTCTACTTCGTCCGCGCATCCATGACGTTTAGCAGTAGAAGAAGACAACAGCCCATACAACTCGCCTGTTCTTCTGGTTAAAAAGTCCAGCGAGAGGTACCGCTTTTGTGTGGATTTTAGACGGCTGAATGGGGTAACACAAAACACAGTCGTACCAATACCGTCCGCCGCTCATATTTTTGACAAGCTGCGGTAGGCAAAGTTGTTCACAGTTTGGGACTTAGGCTCTCGTTACTGGCGGGTACCAATTAAACCCATGGGTTTCGAGAAAACCGCATTCACGGTAGGCAAAAAACAGTATCAGTTCCAGTGCACGCCATTTGGCTTATCCGTGGCACCGTTCACATTTCGATACCTGATGGTTCAGCTGGTGAAACGGCTGGGTAATATGGTGGTATGCGGAGATGACAACGTAATATACAGTAACACGGAATCTGAACAAGCCGCCCATATAGATGCTGTCTTGAATCGCATCAAGAACACAGAAATCCGGATCAACGCCGACCATCGGTGGTGTTATTGGGACAAAAGGTGGGTCAAGGTGAAATCAGGCTTCTGCCGGAGACAAAATGTTGACGATTGGAGGAGCCGTGGCTCCGAATTCCAAACTAACGCCGAGACCATTTTTGGGTCAAGCAGGGTAATACAGTCGGTTTGTGAAAAATTTTCATTCCATTTCATCGCCATTGTGCGAGCCCCTTCGAAAAGACTAGAAGTTCGACTGGACAGACGATGCTCATAGGGCGTTCAAGCAGTGCAAAAAGCGATGAACGATCAACAACTGACACTGAGACTACCGACTATAAGAAAAACGTTCATCATAGCAACAGACACCAGCTACCGTGGCATTGGGGCAGTACTCAAGCAAAAGGATAGAGTAATCGAGTATGCCAGCAGACTCCTGACCCCAAAGGAGCAGAATTATTCGACCGTTGAAAAGGAATGTTTGGCAGTCATCTGGGCACTGGAAAAGTTGAGGCCGTACTTGTTGGGTCACCAGTTCCACGTGGAGACGGATCACATGCCCCTAGATTGGGTCATGTCTGCGAGGGGCCCGAGAGGCAAATTAGACCGATGCGCATTACGTTTGCAAGAATATGACTTCACGATCAACCATGTGCCTGGTTTGAGCAATTGCGTCGCTGATTTTCTTTCTCAACCGCAGATAGACGATGGCTCGGAGAGTGCGGGCGTATTGACATAACAGCGTGGCGTTGGGCGCCGTTGCGTGGCAGTCATCCCGAGTCACCTGAGGAGGAAAGTGGTGGTGGTGGTGGTGGTGGTGGTGGTGGAGACTTTGGAAAGCATATTTATCTTCCGCTTCTCTGTTCTTGGTTCGGTCTCTCACAATCGTGTATCAGGTTCGAAGGTGCCACGATTAATCACATCTCTTCGAGAGCTAAGGATTGAGGAGTGTGTATAATCAGAGTAGCAATTAAACACTGAAAAATCCATAACGGAGTTAGAGGGACGACGATGGATGAAATTTCTGATAATCGCCGTGCCGTCATAACATGAAGCTAAATTTCTCGTTACCACCTCCTTATCCTGCTGCTACATGGGGATTCTTGTTTCATTTTGCTCACGGGGTTTTCAATCTTTCGATTTTCGCCTACAAACGTACTTGTAGCTTCTATGGATTTGTAATAGAGTCTGTCATGTAGAATTAACAATCGTATCTCTGTTCTCAGCCTTACTAGTTGCATTTCACCGTCGTACTTGAGAAGCACAATTATCCCTTTGCACTATGAATTACGGTTTACTTCAACTGTGATTAAACGATAATGTACCACCAGCCTAGTAGACCAACGGAAACGGGACGACCGTGGGCCCAAACTCCGATCTAACCTCCTGTGTCAAACGGGAGAAATAAAGCAGGCCGGTCTCTCTCTATATAGACCTTGACTGGCTCCAAAGGATTCCATCATAACTGATGCGGTTTTAATAGAATAGGTTAATCAAAGATAGAACAGAATCCTGAGCGAAATTGGATTTGGCGCGCTATGGTGCGAAGGTACAAAATGCAGTAACCTAAATGATTTTCAAATTGAATGGTTAAGTGAGATATACTCCCCAACACAGCAACAGACTGGGGTGTCTCGTAGCTCGATGAATAAGACGTTGTCGCATTATGTTGCCCGATATAAGCAGGAGAACTATTCGGGTTTACTGAGATCAATACAGTGGTTAGCAGACCAGGTTGCCGTTTCGAATCCACGGTCGCCTTCCCAACCTGACGCTTAGATTGCAAGTGCTTTACTACAAGAATAAACGACCCAACCTTTGCGTATGATTCTAAATGCATAAGATTCTGCCGTTAGGTATGGTAATGTCAACAACTGACCTCATTTATACACCCCAATGTTCGCTATGGATCTGAAGTTCGATTGGTTTTAAGTGCTATCTACTCTTCGAACTCTTGACTTCAGGGCCGAGTGGCTGCGTATCATGTCTTTCTTTGACCGGGTAGTTAACTCCTCAGTTTTACGTGTGCATGGTTGCTCGTGTCCTGTTGCTATTCGACCATTGAGTTGATGGTTACCCGCGATCGTTCACTTGTGTGTTAGTAATCCGTCGTGGCTGCTTTGGCATACGTTCACGCAAATTCCCCACATTGATCCGTGGAATATTCTTAGCTCAATTATCTTGTTTATCAAATTTGTCAGCGGACACTACACCTCCAAAGTTCCTGTTACATCCGTGAAGTTTGCTTGAGCAACGGTTGTGGCGTTCCCCCTTGAAGGTGTGTACAGTCTGGTTTCCCCCAATACAAATAAAGCAGAATTGGTTAAGTTTCTTACTGACTGGCTGGTGTTCACAAATTTGCATGATTAGACTTTGTCTGAGCTGACCAATGCAATAATTCCCACGATCACTGCAGTTGACTTTGTTTGGCGCCTTTCCTTCTTTTACGGCTGAGTCCAAACATTCTTTCTGTTTCGACAGTTTCTCATTTGAATCTATTATTGTGTGTGCCGTTATCATGCCATGCGGCTGCAGTAGTGTCTGTCTTATCTGTTGACCTCTGACGTGCAGTAGAATAAAAGGTTTCGTTGTTTTTACGTGAAGTTTGAGTTTCTCTATATGATAGTTTGAGAAAACTTTGCAAGTTGTCAACAAAGATAACCGGTAAAGAGGTGTCCTTCTTCCCATCTACGTTTTACTACACTGCAAATGGTTTTCGCTCCTATGAACACACTTTGAAATCGTCCTTTGTGGAGATCACACCAGTGGTTCAAGAGAGGGTTTAGAAGTTCCTGTGGACGTGTTCGCATTTGATTAATTGGGACCTTTAATGTTTCGTCACTTTTTCGGCTGACCAAAACCCTTGACAGAGACAGTCTGTAGTCCTTTTCGGCCTCAACGGTAGATCCGACGTCTTCGGGAGCATTGCTGAGTAGTTCGTTTGAGCTGTCAATGTCGGAGCAATTGAGTATTACAAGTGTGCCGTCCACGCAAATTGTCCACACTTTTGGATTGATCCCTATCAGTGCGAAGTTCCGCGGTCTGTGCACGTATTTTCCATTGATAAATTCGTATGTGACAGATCCCATGGGACCCCATTTCGGAGTTTCGTATTTTGACCGCTGAACCCGAAGTGTATAAATGGGTGTGGTTCCACGAGGTTGTAATAATCTCCGACTTCAAGGATTCATTTGACTGTAGTTTCGCTTTCAGTATTTTTTTGATCTTTGTTTAATCAGACTAATTTTGTGACATTAAGTGACTTATTGTATCCCTCAATTCCAATGTCTCCCAGTTTATCTAGGAGATTTTGAGCCATTGGTGCGATGCCGTGGCCGTTCCGATAAGTTTCCAGTTGAACTACATGCTAAAATTACAGGCGACGATACTTTTTAATGCAGCCGCCTACGTTCCCTGTATACTTTTGGCAGCCATACAGAGAACGATGATATCAACATTCTAACGGCTGAAAAACAACGGAAGACGGTCATCTAACGCAAGGTAGATCGGATCGAGAAAATTAAGCGTTCACCCATTGATACATTCATCTACCACCAGAGCAATGTCAGTGCCACTGCAAAAGTCGCGAACAAACTTTAAATTCACTAAAGAAACTGGGCAAACTCATGAGGCAAGCAAGCAAGTAATCTGAAACTGGCAAGCATTAGACACAAGTACTCTACAGTTTTGTGATCAAGCATCATCAGCACACAGGCAATCATATGGACGCTTATAGGAAGAGGTGGCTGTCCTCACTGGGTTCGCTTCGCAAGAAGTAGCGGTAAGCAACCAATCAGTTTTAGGATCAAAAGGTCAACGAGAAGAAACCAAGTACAACCACTCAGACTTCAGGTCGGAAGCCGAAAACGGGGACTGACCAGTCAGCCTTGGAATAAAAAAATAATCGACATTAAAAACTGAGACAATCGGTATTTCGGCTTATTTGTGAAGTTTCAATCCTAATACAGGGACATATTCGGGCCAAATTGACCAGTTACAAATTCGGTGGCGTTTAATGTGGACTGGATGCATGTGACTAAACGAGGCGGAGGGTTGTAGGTCGTTGGTCAGATAGATATAAACAGACGGTCGTTACTGAAATGGAATAGTTAACCACAGCAGATCTGAGACACGCGATCAGAAGGGCAGAGTTGAAATCGATTTGGCCTGTCAGGCAGGTGAACCAAAAGGACACTCATTTTTGGGAAAGCCAATGAGCAAGTTACAGTCTTAATGCGTTGAAATTGTCTTCTCATGCAGCCACCAATGCAAGTCAGTTAGGTCGATATATGGCCGACCGTTGTACACCGGAGAGTTTAGTCTCATCAACTCTACTTATGGCGCACTCGTCATTTGCAGTTTCGACTGCCTGTAAAGGTAAGCACCCCTGTATAGTTCTAAATTTCCATTTAGTTGATTGGGCATTTCTAAGAACATCCATCATTCACCCCGCCATTGCACTATAAACTGTCAAGTTGGCGCAGGTTGAATAAGTCCACCTACAAAAGCATGCCGTTTGCGAAAGCTTGGGAATGGGAAAACCCCAGTACTTGGGTTACAGTGAACCTTGAAACGGAAGGCACAATGCACACAATATCCTGATTGCCCTCCGTATTCATCGTTGCCAGTGGTTACTTGGCCAACAGGTCAAACAGAACAACACAGCAGAAGTGCTGCAAGTCTGCTCATCTCGGTGTACTTCAAGGGTTGTCTGAGTATAAGTCCCGTGCGGTTTGTCTCATCTGCGTAATAATGGGACAGATTGTGACGCTCAGATGATGGTCGGAAACCAATTCCTGACTGTGATCACTTGCTTGAAACATCCGAATGAGGTCGCACGCCTGAGCCTTGGCTCGATTTTGCCAACCGTTCCGAACATATTCACAAAGTGCAAAAATCTATACAGCGAAAGAAGTCAGTTTGGTTCATCAGTCGACATGAAGAAACCAACGCACAAGTGATAAATACATACGATCTGAAGTGGAAGTGTATTGCAGCAATAGAAAACTACCTCAACAATAACTTCAGTTAAAATAGGCTCCTGTGAATGTACACTTAATGGAATCTTTCAAACGAAACATTCTGTTTATGGACTGACACCTCGTCTGGATACATTTTCGGACCTTCTGTCCCATTACAAGCCAGCAATTCGGGAGCACAAATTAAAACTCCTATCAGCAGTGGAACATGACACCGCACATCAGTAGATTTGAAACATCTAAACGGGTTGTAACTAGATTCTTTCTTTGGCCTGTAAGCATGGATATGAGGCGGGTGCAACGAGTTTCAACAGGCTGCCCACACGAACGCTTAATAGTTAGGGTTACATCAATAATACAAGCTTTTAGGGCAGAACAACTCGGTTAGTGAGTAACCAACAGTGCACCACTTCCGACAAAATAAACAGTCGTTTCCGCGCTCGCTTTCAACTCATGCATAGACATGTAGCAGAAAATGCAGAGTCTGAGTCAGTACTTGAATCCAAGTTTTACAGGGGTAGAAAAAGAAATGGTACCTGTATCGAGTTCCACTGGAAGCACGAGATGTTCTAACAGAAAGCCCGAGATTCTGACTACAACGGCCTTCCAAAAATGAACAGAAAATTACACCTGAGCTATTAGTGAATGTCTATCCTTCTGTTGTTAACATTCATTTCCGCCACTTCCAAAATCACATCATTCTCCGCAGTGTCCTCGATCCACAGCACTACGGTGGCATCCAGGCTGATGCATGTAGAAAAGAAAGAAAAACGGTCTTGCCTCAGGCGATCAACTCGTGTAGTAAAGCAAAAGATACCTATTGTCCACCTCTCACGCGCCCGGGAGAATACAGAATGTAGGAAGGTAACCGGAATATGGGGAATCATCCATAACCAAAAGAGAATAAAACGTCTAGAAACAGATTTTTCGAATGGGAAAAGGTAAGGCAATTCACTTAAAGAAAACCTCCTTGAGTCGGGTTCTTTAATAACGCTGTAAAAGTGGCCAACATACACGGACCTGACTTATTTTGAAAGGGATTCAGCGTAGGCCATCCCACCTTATCCCTAGGCAATCTGTACCATGGGATTAGTATTCATTGAGGGTGAACGCCTCGTATTTCCAAGCAGATCTTGTCCACATCTGGATGAAAACCTCATACTGCCGGTCAGAGCCCTTGTCCCGGACCAATTTTTTTCCATGAAGCGTGATCTGTGGCCAACACCTAGCAAAGCTTACTTCGCTTCCACAGTTCACTCAATTTCATGAGCTAGTAAAATATGTTGCAGTGTAAGCTGTGCAGCCGCTTCCATCCTTACAGTTGTGTATGCCTCAGCATACCAGACTCAGGACCAACGGAAACGTTTATCGAGAAATGCTATTGTTGTCAACCTTTGGACCAAACGCCGACTTCGATGCTCTGCAGTAGACTCTCAGGAATGACAATTTAAGAACGTTTTCGTGTTCTTGGCCACGTTCATACTCACATTAGTCCGTCACTTGCAGCTCACCGGCCACCTCGGCGGTTGTTCACAAGAGGAAATATTATGCAACATACTAAATACAACATAAACAGAGACCACTCGGAGGCCGTAACCATCTCCGGCAGAACGAGAAGCATGCTTCGGAGGCAAAAGACAGTATAATGTGTGAAACTTGGGTTGAGTACAGTGAACGTACAATGTGGTCAACAACTTGGACGTTAGTAAAGTGTACCCATACTACAGTACCCACGTTTGCCTGTGTAATCAGCATCAACACTAGTGTAACAGTCAGGACTTGTTGCTTCAATATTTTTTTTCAGACTTCAGTATGGGCAGGTTGAAGCCAAAAGAGCAGCGATGCGGTTGATCCAGAGTCTACCCTGAGAAGTATGCGAGATTTGTTGATGAGGTTTTTTCACTTTATTCTTCCGTCACAAGAAACACACAGAAACTGTCGAGGAAAACAAAGCAGGTGTGCACTGCGTTTGTGGTTCGCGCATGTCCGATAAGTTGTAGCTCTAATGGTGGACCCGGTTTTCAGCTGCGTTTTCACAGATGATCGTTCTCCCTGCTACCAAAAAAGGGTTGTTAAGCGGGCATTCTGGAGAGTTTTGAAAACCAGGCTCTTACATATGTTCTCAAACAGACCTTTGAAGTACATATAGTGTTTGACCAACAAACTCGAAACACTCGGTCTGAATATCTGGTTAAAAGTGGGCGTGAGCCTGTCAATATCCACGTTTTTGTTACATAGGAATGAGGACTGTGGCTGGCACCTTGTGTTTTCCTCATTTTTTCAACCGGCGAGTATTTTTGGAAACAAGCGAAAGCAGCCTTCTTGTAACACCTGTCCAAGAAGCATATTTTCTCTGTGGCTTGCGAATTCATTAAATGTGTTGTTCGCTTTTTTTAACTAGTATTCCGAAGTATAGATATCAATAAAATTTTCGTTTCATAACGCTCGCGGCGTTCCTTCGCCTTTTTCTCCTCTTTATAATTTTACTTGGCTGTCCGTGGTGATGACTAATGAGAAAATTTTTGTTTTAACTTCTGATTTGGAGTTTTATTCTCACGACGAAGCAACGTCATATTCATCCACGTAGACGGTGGCTGCAGTCGCAAGTGCGTGAACCGAATCCGTGGTGAGATGCACAGCGCTCATAGACTTGTAAGTCTACAAGTGTATGATAAGCGGGTATCGACTAAACATCTTAATAAATTATCTGTCTTTCACATTGCGCCTTGTGCTTCAGTATGGTTAGCTGTAGATAGGTCATATAATGGTGGTCTCCCAACACGTAAATTTCAGGTGTTAACAATCATGAGTACATGAGGTGTTGCACAAGGATCTTTCGCACGTTACTGAAAACAGAGCAATGCGTGAAGTGGTAAGTCGTCTTCAACCGTTCAGAGTGATACACATGGTGTCCGGGCAGACGTACTAGGAACCTAGCGACCAGTCCTGTGAACCCTGGGGTGTAAGATGACGCCATGAACTTGTGAGAGGACTCTTAGGGCTGAATAGAAGTTCCGCCCACAGTGTTGATACGTCAGGAGGTATAACCTTCTCACCAAGCTTGTGTCACATCCGCCAGGTTATGTGCACTTTCTTATTGTGTTTCTCGTGTGGTGTTAAGGTATATTGCTCAATTCATTAGTCGCGATCAAGCGTTCGCGCACCATTCAGATTCACAGGGTATTCTCACCTTTTCATCCTGCTCCGCTTGCAGCAACTGCCAGTCGCCCTGGTGAATCCACTGACATACAACCCCTGAGTGGTCGATTGGGCCTGTGGGTGATTCAATGGTAATCACACGTTTTGTTGGAAATGCATCGTTGGTAGCATTACATTCAGGTCCACGAAGCCGCCACTGGACTGCAGAATAATGCCGAGAACTCCACGATCATCCGATATAAGCAGTACGGCAGTGCCACTTCCAAGTGGTGTTTACTCTGCGGCTAGGAGCCAGTCCGGAACTGACTGTTAATTTGGACGCTGGTGCAGGCGGCAAGTATCCCCATCTGAGCTATCACCCGCAAATAGGCCCCGTGACTCCACCAATGGCCACATATTCCTTTCGCCTATAAGTGCTCCGAGGGATCGTTCACTCATGAGAGCGATTATCCGAAGCAAGACGAGGTATAGTCAACGGCCATGTTAAGAGAAAGCGCAAGTTCATTTTCCTAAATGCAGGTCCTTAAATGTGTGGAATCAGCGGAAAGACTGGAGTTCGCCAAGTTTAAATTTCAAGCTTCGTGGAAAACTCATTTATTATTCATCTTCTGAGTTCCGGAAATATTTTGCAAACATTTTATCCTACATTTTAGAGGGACTAATGCACGAAGCACACAGTTCACGGCGCCCTGCAAACGAATGCTAACAACGTGGAGCGTATGATAACTTTTCGCCGATTACCATCTTACTCAAACCTATGCCAGTTGCACAGGTTGATGGGAAGCCTCCAATATCCCGCCATAAATTGACGACAGGTTGCAACAGATTCAGAATAGCAGAGTTTTGCTTGGGAGCAGACGGGGCATGAGTGATATTAACGCTGTCGTCGGTGCGTGCACAACGTAGGCTGCTGAGGCGTGCACTCTGAACAACACCCCGCTTACCAGGGCAATGCAAAACGATGTCCGTTACGTCGATGGGACACTTACTATCACCGTTGATGGTCATTAATTAGAAAGCGATTCGCCGCCAGCACCCCATAAACCGCTTGTTCGATTTAAAAACTTTTCTGACCACAGTTTTCGATATTTGTGTCTGCATTCGCAGAAAGTTCGACAGCTTAGTTCTTAGGTGGTCAATCAATCTACAGAGCATGTGCCTTGGTGTATTGAACTGCCTGATTAAGGGCAGCTTTTTACATTTTCTCGCCATAACCACCATAACTGCGTTAACATCATCGCTTATCGTTCTATCCCAAAAGTTCTTCTAACCGAGTACTTCTTTTTGGGAGTTTGCAACTGACTAATTAGCCGGCATAAATCAGCAAGGAAGGGAATTGCGATGCCGGTTTTTCGTTTGAACAGCTTTGACGGATTTGATGTATTCAGTCGAATACTGGATAAATGGTACATGCGACTGTATCAGTACAGCACATACCCCAAGGAAAGGGAATCCATCAGAATCGACAGCAAACGTATCGTGATATTCACAATGTTCACGATGCACTGGCTAACCTTTGAAAGAGTTCGATAGCAAAAAAGTTCTCTTGCTGAGCCCTGTAGTGTATAAAGTGTATGACAAACTGTCTGATTATTCTTTGTCACATTCCATAATACAATTTGTGCTCTCTTAATTGATTCACTACAAGCTTCCATTGTGTATTTTGACCAATCTGAATCAGTGCGCACACATATCTGTTCAGTTCTGCAGTGACTATTCTCATTAGCACAAGGAAGTGGTTGTGTCTGGTTGGCACTTATTTTAATTGTGATTGATGGTTGCCGCTGTGCTACTTTATTCCTCAGAATAATGATACACTCAGTTGATGCTCGACATTTGTTTCCACTATAGACTGCACCAAAAGTACGGGTGCGAAAAGACCAAACATACATAGTGTGTGTTCACCAGTCATTCACATACTTCAGGTTAACCACATCCTCCATCAAGATGATGTATGACACATAACGGGTTCACTTCATCGTATCCGTTTTTAACTGTCCATCAACAGAACCTCTGAATTGTATTCTGGGGTGTATTGTACTCTAGTGACATGATGCCTACATCTCGTAAAAATACATTTATGTCATTTTGATCGATGGCCTGGTGGGAACGTTAGCGTTTTTACACCACATGTTGGATGAAATGTCGAGTCTGCAGACTGGTGATCCAAACGTTTTCTAAGTCCAACGAAGGGTCATGGTTTGTAGTGTTCATCAGCACTTCAACTCTCCTAGAAACGCCTACGCTAAAAGAAGCATGTCGTGGAGAATACTTTTGCATCCGGGTGCAGCAAGAAACCTGACCTTGGCGAGTGCTGCACCACTTCCCCACGAGCCTTCCAGATCACCATAAATTCACGAATGTCAGTTAACGATGTGCTGTCAGGAAGGGAACGACCGGTCGTCCCCTGCTTAATCTGATAACCGTACAAGTGGCATTCAATAGAAGTATAAGCCATGTTTGCGTTTAACTTTACTCTCAAGCACTGATTAGTTGTCTGTTGCAAACCAAATTCCAGTTAGCGCGTCCAACTATTTCCATACTGTTGTACCTCCAGGCGATAACAAGTGGGACGGCTGCTGAAGAGAACGTCACGGACAGCAATTTCAACGGGATATGGCGAATGGTAAACGTTTAGTGGTAAACATAAGTTTGTTGGGTGTGCAGTGGAGGGGTGTGCCTGTTGTCTTTTTAGAAGAACATCACGGTGGGCTTAATGATGCTAGCGCAGAATTCTGCAGAGTCTCGAGGTGCTTAGCCAATGGACCTTCCTCCTCTATTACAGGATAGCTGAACAACTGAACAAAACACGTTACAACCACATACTACGAGATACAGACAGAGGTATTCAGATGTAGTAAAAGATAACACCTGATCGTGAAGTTGGTTCCGGCATGTGTTGTTTGATGCAATCATCGAAAACGTGACCAATCGATACATACTCATGCGTACTAGACAAATTCATATTTCAAGCAGTGCCTTATCACAGCTGCATAGAACCCATCCTTCAATATTCACAGTCTGATATTTCAGCTTTAAAAATGCTGAACTGGTGGTGGTGATTACAATCCTTCAAGGATGCCTGCTTTGCTCCATGTTTATACCGTCTCCGGTACTGAGAAGAAAGTTAACAGTGTAAGATATGGAATTTATATGAGCCTCCTCTTGACGTTTTCACCGAGAAGAGCAAAGTAATAGGAAAATATTCTATGAACATCAGTGAACAGCAAACCCGGAAACCTTGGAAGAAAAGAAATCGCGAACGGCTCCCTAAAGTCAGACTGGCTGTTGCACCCACCGAGTGTCAATCCCCTCTCTCGAGGGAGGGTCAGGTAAGTCTACCAACTGCGTGCGCATCCTTTTATATTAGTTGAGTCTTTTACTTTTGGTTCATGAGACCCAGTTGCAGCTTTATTTTACTCAAGAACTCACTTGACTTTCCGAATGAACTCTCTTACCAGTCAACTCCGCTGACATGAACAGCAGAAACAAGAGCACTCTGGCTTCTGAGGACAAGGCCGTGAAGTGTCACGAAACCTGCCATTGACGAATACTCCCCTGTGTGCCCTTTCATTTTCACTTCAACGTGATATAACCAGACAGCATAAATTTGTATCCATGCTCAGACAAGATTTAGTTCCTTTCTCAGCACACGTTGGTTTATATATGTGCGTCCTTTCCTAATGGTGTGATCAGCCCAGAAGGATTATACATTGTGTTCAACGGCAACCAGCCATACCTGAATACTGATCACTATTAAAAAAAATCCACTTACTGGAAATGTTACAGAAACTAAAGAATACACTTCATTAAAAAGGGGCGTTACATTTCGTGTTTCTTTCCGTGTCTCAAAGTCTGTCAGTAGACCGCTTAACAACTTTTCTTTGTTATAAAACGTAGGGCGCAATTTGTATGTTAACCGTATAGAGCAAAACAATGCCAAATTTTGGTGATAACCTCATCCTGAAAAACATGTCAGCTAACCTCTCTTTGTGTTATATGACAACAGCTGCTGCTAGAGTCATATATTTCAGTGACTGGCACAAAACTATTACGATCGTCAAGAGGTCTGCTAATAAACTACATATTGTGCCGTTCACCATAGTAAATATGTGCATCCTAACCTTTCTCTTATGTCATGTACTTTTGAATTTGCAAACATCTATGTCTTGGCTTGAAAGATGACTCTTTGTGACCGTTATTCTCGACAGGATCCTGTGAATTACTCTTAGGATGTGTCTACATTCCACCTAACGCTACTCAGGACGACATGAAGAACCTCATTATTGGACTGAACTATGTACCAACCTTACCACCGCATCCGCGATGATGAACTCTTTACTCCTCAGGTCTATGTGCTGAACTTTGTTTGATGCACACGATTATGTTCCATACAATGTCCTTCATGCCAGAATCGTTGTACTCAAAAGCGTGAGCGCTTTCAAGCACGGGTTTGATTGGTTTATGCCAGCGGTGCGCTGGCCGTTTGGCCGACTCGCTACAAACTGTGCCACAGAGTAGGTGGATGCCGATTTTCCGCTCTCCAACCCATCTTCGCAGCTCACAACATGCAAATCGCCGTGCATGCTTGTTCCAAGGATAAGACTCTGCAACACATTGTTTCTTATGCCACGCTCACAAGCGCTTCAGTTCATCTCAGCACATCTAGTGAAGACCGCTGTTGACTAGTTTTCGACCAAGAAGCGTGAGACACGTCTATGGATCGCCACAGCACGGTACACCTTGGTGACAAGGTTTTCGTCCCTGCTTCCACCAGACATTAAAGCGAAGCCAGAACAGACAAAAGCAGACAATAGTGAATTTGACTCACGCAGTTGGTTTTCAAGCATGATGAGATCAACACGGTCTTCGTCTGCATACCCTGTGAAATTTGCTATCAGGAACTCCAAGACTCCCAAAATTGACCTCGCTTATACACAGAACGGATCCTGAATCCAGCCAACGTGCAAAAGTTGTGAAGAATTTTTAATCGAACCTTATTGATTACTCTACAGTGGTTTAGGTGTTATGCTGGCGAAATCGCCAACCAATATCTGGCAGCCCTGACAAGCATATTCGGAGACCTGTTGCATTAAAGCTCATCTATCTGCAAATTTACAAAGTTATCAGTTCTGGACTGTCAAGTCCTTTATATCTCCGTACGTCTTTTCTTCCGCTTAAATATATGGAGCGCCGAATATGCTATTTTGGTCACCTGATGAACTGTCCTGCATTCCTGCTGTTTATCCTTGACCAATTCGTCTCATCTATCGTACTTCATCAGGCTACTTATTTCGTTATATCTTCCCTACTTCAGTAGTTCTTTAAGTACACAAATGGCATATTTAACGGTATGTTTCTGATAGAACTGATCGCTGAGCTGTTTGGAACTTGAAACTCTTTATCGTGCAGTGTTCCGAGAGTATTTTTCTTAGCCTACTCAGATTTCATAAGTGGTGGAGCTTCTTTTCATCGTGCCTGGTGACATCGCAGAAGTAGACCCATTCAGTTACGCCACCGGGAATGATCATTCTAGCAGTTGCTTTTCGGTCGCTGATTTGGGATCACTAATTTGACATGAACTTCTGAGCATTTATTCACAGAATGACCCCTCTTTGCTACTTCATTTCGCCCCGTGATCGTAGCGCATCACATGCTCCTCCATCTTTGGCAACGGACCGTTTTAAGCCCTGTGGCGCATAAAATAGCGCAAAGCAGTGGGCCTGGACGTGTGCTCAATGCCATGGGTGAGTTCACAACAAATGTGAATGTCCGACTCAGACTGCGGCTTGAAAGACCCTTACTCAGCATACTATGGATCATAGGTAGTCACACCCGAGACGCAAATCCAAGTCTAGCAATTTGCTGAATGAAAATGCCGGTTCTGCTGTGAATGCTTTCGACGCTCGTGAACCAACTTCCGGGCAACGTGGACGCAGTGTAGAACAAAGTTCTAACAGAGTAAAGGTTCTAACGAAAGCCCTGTGAAAGGAAGCAGCACGAACAAGCATGCGCAAATCCCAGTAAGCCATGCACACAACAGACGCAAACGAAGACTAAAACGGTGACAATAGCACAGCAGAAAGCTCCGTCACACAATCCAAATTCAATTCGCAAGCATTCGCTGGTTTCTGTTGTTCGTTACGAAGTTCACCTCTGAAAGCGGCACTACCAGTGGTGACTGTAAGAATTCGCAAAAGGTAG
Organism: Paragonimus westermani; assembly: GCA_008508345.1. Classification (NCBI taxonomy): domain Eukaryota; kingdom Metazoa; phylum Platyhelminthes; class Trematoda; order Plagiorchiida; family Troglotrematidae; genus Paragonimus; species Paragonimus westermani. Next base: position 117,486 of record QNGE01001744.1, read on the forward strand.
ATATAAACACTTAAAGGTGAGTCAGAATAAGTCACGTAGAGTTTCGTGTATTTAGAAAAGTGGCTTTTATTTAGAAATGTCAGTTGGAAGTCCCGAATCATTAAATGTTTCATCAAAAGCCAGGCCATTGGACGGTGAGGGACCTTCGGAAATACCTGACAACCCGCCATATGTAGCCTCTCCTCCATACACCACAAGTGCTCACGGGCGTCTTGTGGCAGGGTCAGATGCCTCAAATATTACTTGAGAACCTTCTCCTGAAACGCGCTCTAATGATATACTGGTCATAACATTCAACTCACCGGAAATGACGCTTCATATATGATGGTAACCAATGGAGCGCTCTCAACATTCTAAGTTTCAAGAACACCCCTCCCTTAAATCTACAAATAACCTTTGGCAAACTAACACTCAGCAAGATGAAAGGTCAAGACTATATAGGTCATATTCGACTCCTCAACGCATATGGCAGTGTTCTGGTTGGTGGCATCCGTCACCCCGAAGCAAAAGGTAGATATTCGCACGAAGGCTGAATTGACTAGGTCAGAGCGTCCCAAGCGACAGCCTCATCATCTGTCTAGTGATCCTTCAGGTCATGTCGAGCGGAGATGCGCAACTATACATGAGATACCAGAAGAGTATGACATCAACCAAAAGGCTGCCCAATGGCCGTTTGTTTGAAGGCAGACCGTAAATAACAGCGATACTGCTTGATATATCCCGTTAACAACGCATCTATCTATGACCAAGGCAGGTAATTATTGAGGGTCATTTCACTATCAGAGACGATGACTTCAGAGGACTCTTTACACACTCGTGGTATGCACTTCCACACGGTCGAAATGTTTAACAGGTCTACCGCGGAAAAATAGATCAGCCATTAACGAAGTAATTCCGGTGAACACATTAGGGGATTACGTATTCGTGCCGGTCGCTAGTACCACTGACGCTCCCAACAGTCTACCAACAACGCTCTGCAAACGATGTAGATGACGGTAACCAAAACAGTTCAAATATAGGCTCTGGCACCAATTTCACCAGCAGTCACATCCGGCCATCTTATAACGGCTGCTTTCTGAGAGCTGACTCGCAGAGTTGCCCATAAATGGGTGCACATAGTTTGCGAAGCAAACCCTTGAAGATGCGCGGCCCACGGGTTCTCTGTCCACTCCACTTAGCCCCTCTGACTGAGTTATGGTTGTCGCCAGACATCACAGGAAGTCAGCTTTCTTCGCAGGGACCCAGGAACTCCGCCGTGATCGCAAAAAGGTCGGATTGTAAGCGTGGCAATATATCTACCAATGCAGATTACCACCTCTAATGATAGGTTGCTCTCTCAGCGACCCACCAGATACCCGCTGACATTGTTAAGGAACCAACAATTGTTCAACGTGTGCAAAAGGTGTTGTCTATCGCACTCGAAACAACACGCCATTTGACGACGAAGAACTTATTTCAGCTGTAGGACTAATCGGGATAAGGATCTTCTCGAATGGTCTAACCAAAGTGTTACAACTCAGAACCACGTTCAGCTGCAAGCCCTGTCATGTAGTCGGCCCAGAGTAGGATGAGAACACGTGACGGCAATAGTGCGTAGCTTTATCGAACACGAGCGAATGACATCATAATAGTGATGAGACAGAATATGACAAGCAGTCACCCGATCGATTTTGTGGGTAACAGGATTGATTCGTTCGGGGCCGGGGTGAGAGAGAGGGGTACACACACGCGTGCACATGTAGACAGGTGACGTGTGGCAACGGTGGGCGCGGCTGCCACATCACTTCCCCCTTTAGTTTGGCTTGTTTTCACCGACTTGGAAACGTTCCACCGGTGTGCGCGTTTTGCATGATCGGCGACAGCTTTCTTCGTGCGGTTTTTCTGGTAACGGGTTCTCTTCCCTAGGAGGGTCGTGGTTCGTTTCACAGTTCACGGTTGATTGTTCTCGCGTGTTGGATAGAGAGCGACGACGCACGTGGTCTTTGTGTTTTGTGATGATCCGGCCGTCTGGTAGGGCGACTTTAGTAGTTTGGCTGTTTTCCGCTCTGATTTATCCGGGTTTCCATTCTTCTTCATGAGGTAATTTCACATAGACTGGAGCATTCACGTTCAGATCGCGATTGTGTGAAGTTCGGTCGTACAATATTTTCGATTTTTCCTGTCTCTCTTCAATTTTGGAACTGGCATTTGAGAAAAGTAAGTTCAAACGAGGTCGCAACTTCCGGTTAAACATCCGTTCGGCTGGACTTCTTCCGGTAATTTCAGTTGGGGTAGTCCGATATGCAAAAAGGTATTTTTCTTGCTTTGTTTTCATCAGCGCCGGGAACTGATTCTTTAGTCTATTTTTGACGGTTTGTACTGCACGTTCCTCTAGCCCGTTGGACGCTGAATGATAAGGTGCTGTCTTCACATGCTGAATCCCATTGTTTGCCATGATCTCTTGGGATTCCTTGCTGGTCAAGTTGGTGATATTTTTAGATACGACAGTTTGAGGAATACCAAATCTGCTGAAGCAATTTCGTGAACATGAAACGGTGATTTCTGACGTAACATTTGTTACTGGACAAACTTCAATCCACTTTGAATAAGCATCGATAAGTAATAAACACCTCTTCTGCTACGTTGGGCCAAGATAGTCTATGTGAACACGCTCCCAAGGTTTATCCGACCATCTCCAAGGACTCACTGGAACAGAAGGGGCGTTCCTTTGAGTGGCTTGGCATGTTTTACAGCTACGAATCAATTCTTCTACATCCCCGTCGAGGTTCGTTCACCAAACGTAATTTCTAGCCAAGGATTTCATACGACTGACGCCTGGGTGACCGTCATGTAGCTCGTTGAAGATATTTCTTCGAAACTGGGGCGGAATGATGATCCTTGAAACCAAAGTAAGCAACCCTCTTCCAGGCTAAGTTCCATACGGCGATTGAAATAGGGTGCTAGCTGGTCTTCGCTACTCGTTGGTCAGCCCTGAGAAACAAATCGTTTAACTTTGGACAAAAGTAAATCCTGTTCTGTTCTTCGACTGATCTCTTTACTGGATACAGGATGCTTGTTCAACTACTGCATCAAATGAATTATTTCATTAGGCTTCCACGGATTTTCCGGGGTCTCGCTCAAGGGCATTCGACTGAGAGCATCCGCTACCTGATTTGATTTACCCGAAATATGGGAAATCTTGTAATTATAAGCCAATAGAAGAAGTGACCAGCGTTGTATTTGCGGTGACGCCATCTGATTGATCCCTTTCGTTTCTCCTAGGAGTGACACCAAAGGCTTATGGTCTGTGTATATATCGAACGTTCTTCCCCAAATATGTTGGTGAAACTTTTTCACCGCAAAGATTACAGCTAGAACCTCTTTGTCTAACTGTGCGTAATTCTTTTCAGCTGGAGCTAAACTGCGAGAAGCAAACACGATTGGCTTCTCAGTTGAATTCTCCATCCTGTGATTTAGTACACCTCCGACACCCCATGAAGGGGCATCACAACGAATAGTTAGGAGCTTATCTGGGTCGTAATGAACAAATAAGTTAGACTGGCTTATATCCTTCTTTATAGTGTCAAAAACCAATTGTTCCTTAGATGCCCAGTACCATCAAATTTTTCTTTTCAATAAATTTTATAAGGGTACCAGGACAGTTGATATCATCGGAATGAAACGACTGTACTGAGTACGCTTACCAATAAAGAATTTTAACACATTCACGTTTCGGGGAACTGAGGCCTCCAAAATCAGTCTGATTTTTTCCCTTATTGGATGTAATCCATACTTGTCCAACCGAAAACCGAGATACTGAGCATCATCGGCTAGGAATACACATTATTTCTTTTTAACTCTAGGCCATTTTCATGTGAACGCTGTAATACCAACTCAAGTGCTTCCAAATGTTCCTTATCCGAACGTCCGGAAAAAATGTCATTTAAGTAAGCACACACCGGTAATATCTTTCGTTAGGTTGTCAATAATGCGTTGGAAAATTGCCAGAGAAGAATGGATGCCAAACGGCAAGTGATTATATTGAAATAATTCCATGTGTATGTTGATTGTTGTAAATTCCCTTGATTGTTGGTCAGGATCGATCTGTGAATATGCATGACTCAAGTCCGGTTTGGTAAACTTTTCACCACGGCATGGTGTAGCACATAGATCCTCTATTTTTGGAATGGGGTAATGTTCCATGGTAGCGGCCAGGTTCACTGTCAATTCGTAATCTCCGCATATTCGAACGAAACCATCTGGTTTCTGCACTGGCACAATTGGGGCACCCCATGTTGAATGCCAGACAGGAGTGATTATTCCCTGTTTCTGCAGACGTTCAAGTTCAGCCTCGACTTTTTAGCGGATAGAGAATGACAGTGTACGAGCTTTATAAAATTCAGCAGGAGTATCCTGTTCCATTACAATAGTGGCCTGAAAATCATTCAGCCCCCCTAGCTCGTTCTCATCGAATACAGAGGAGAATTTCTGCAGTAGTGTCAGAAGGCTGTTGTGACTATCCACTCGTCTGACAGACAGCAGAAGATCTGACATAAGTTTGAGCCAATTTAGACCCAACAGATTTGGACTTTGGATATTTACGATGTATGCAGGTAAATTGAGCGCTTTTGTTCCGTGTTTTACTTCCACATTGCACGTACCCATGACATCGATCGCTTCTCCTGTATAAGATCGCAGTGTGGCAACAGCCGGGGCCAACGGAAGTGATTTTGGCAGTATGCGCCTGTTAATAAGTGTCACGGAGGCTCCTGTGTCGATCTCCAGGCAAACGTTGCAGCCTCCCACGTTCAAATCTACTGTATAAGGGGGCACTTCCGCAGAAGACGTGACCGAGGTATTTGAAATTAGGTAGGAAGTGGATTCTTCACGATCTTCAATCGATCGTACAGCTCGAGTCTTAGAGCGGAAATCGGAAGACTGCGCTTGATTCGAACGGCGTACGCGTTCAATGTGGCCAATTTTCCCACAACTATGGCATGTCGATTGTTTGTGACGACAATCCGTGAAAACTTCAAGTTTATCACCGCAACGATAACACGTAAACCTACGAATAGGATTGTTGCACTTGGGCGGAGACGTATGCCGTGCAATCTGTTGTACATTATCTGAGGCCGAAGACAGCTGGTATAATGTGAGCTGTTCTTCTATGTTCTCCCGTTGCCTCGCAATAGAACATGCCCGATCCCAAGTTAGTTTAGACTCTTCTTCAGAAAACAGTTTCTTTGTGGTTTTCGTGTCCTGGACTCCCACTAGTAAACATTGAACCGCCATAGCTTCTTCAATTTTTGTGGGCACAACTTCATTATAACGACAGTCAGGAATAGCTTGCTAGGTACGAACTATAAACTCATTCATATCTTCCCCGGAACACTGACGAAGTTGGTGGAGATTCATGCGAGCTATGAACACGTTATGGCGTAACCCCCATAGAACATCTAGTGTCGCCAGAGCATCCGGCAAGAAGGTTCTGTCATACACACGAAGTGCGTCGAAATGACGTTGGCCTTCAGATCCCAGATATTGTCTGAGTAATTTAATTTTCTGTGATTCCGTAAGGTGTATGTTGGGATTTAATGCTAACGGTAGTTCCACATAATCCTCGAAGGATCGCTTCCAGCGCGTCCACATTGATAACGACGGTTTTGAACCAGCATCCTTCCAAAAGTATTCTAAAGGTGTAGATGAAGTATTCGTGGCTTTTGGATCAAATTTTCAATCCCCGTTCAACTGCGAGCCCTGTCATGTAGTCGGCCCAGAGTAGGATGAGAACACGTGACGGCAATAGCGCGTAGCTTTATCGAACACGAGCGAATGGCATCATAATAGTGATGAGACAGTATATGACAAGCAGTCACCCAATCGATTTTGTGGGTAACAGGATTGATTCGTTCGGGGCCGAGGTGAGAGAGAGGGGAACACACACGCGTGCACATGTAGACAGGTGACGTGCGGCAACGGTAGGCGCGGATGCCACACAAAGGAAACGTCAAACTTCCTCAAATACATTTCCATCTCCTGTCGGTGTATGGCAAACTTGACTCTAAAGCTGCTCCACTCTCACTGTCACATTGGACCTAAGACTACCACATACACACCTCAGCGGAGTAGCTTTCAGGTACCGTATTGTTCCGATTGGATTCTGTATTGCGAAGCAAACCACTAATGGCATCGCTCCGCTGAAATAAGGTGACCAGGTCGCTTATTATTTTAATCCGTTTACAACATTAAGCGGCTTGGAAATGCTTCCGGATTCCGATGTACATTTTTTACAGTATACACACACCCGCTCTAAAAGTGACAATGAGCAAAATAAATTGTGTACGTGACCCGGTGGTGACAGCGGATGGCTATTAGGTAGCCTCTGTGGCTATCGTTCACTGAATCATCAATCTGTGCATATCTTTATGGCTTGTTCAGTCAAACGTGAAGTGTGGGGCCTGCATCAGTAAGAGGCAGTTGGAGGAATCGTCTACGATACACAACATTCCACAAAGGCTAAAATACAGCAGTTAAACTTGGCCGTGTTGTCCACCAAGAAGATGTTGCGAAAAGATCAAACCTAAACTCAGAGGAATTTTTTGCGTGCCTCTCTGAGACATCTAAATCTACACCAGGATCCAGAGCTTCAAAGGAACTACTAAAACAAATACTGAGGCAATAGTAGCGTTACAACCGACTGTTGTGCAGGACACCCTAACTCACGTTGCAGTGCAGCACCTTTGTAAGTCAACAATCAATAATCCCAGTGCTCCTGTGTACAACAGGGTATTTCAAGCGTATATCTTGACTGGGCCAAAGGGCCTGTAGATACACAAGTCGCGTGGTCCGGACAACATATCACCTAGTTTCTTGACAAGCTACGAAGACTCTTCGAGATAACCGTTGCGGGCACTGTTTCGTCACTTATTAGATGGAGCAAAATCCGGAGTGAATACAGGCAGTCATGTGATGTCCCTTCATGAGGGTGACACTCGTGACAGTGTTGCATCCTACCGTCCCGTCGCTTCACCCTCGATCATACCGAAGTTGCTAGAAGGCTTATTTGACGACCACCTTTGGCACCACATAAAAAACTCAATCATTTTGCCTCAGCGATGCGGATTCTTTCAAGGACACTCGTGCACACCTAAACTACTGATGGCAAATGTTTCACGGACCAAAATGCTGGACGGTTCGGATGTAGCCTACCTAGAGTTTCCGAAAGCACTCAGGATGGCAGATCCCGGTACCCTGTTAACCAAGGTGGGGTTTTGCAGTACCTCAGGCCAACTATTAGCCTGGTTGCAAAATAATCTCCTGGGCATGACGTCCAAGGCAATGCTTTACGGAAAATACCCTTCCGCACACCCGGCTGCCTAGGAGGAACATTAGGCCAAGATCCTTACGCCATTGTTCTTTTTGATTTTCATCGGTGGTTTCACTGTCACCACACAATGTGAATTCCTGATGTACATAGTCAGTGTGAAGATTTGGCGCCAGCGTGAACCTCAAAAGTTGAGAAGAAGATCAAGGTTGATATAAATCATTATTCCCTTAAGTGGGAGGAAACTATCCGTCCCCAAATCTAAACGTATTTGCTATCCCTTTTGACCACCGAAGTGCCGAACAGACATACTGCATGACAGAAATTCTGCCTTGGCTGGCCTCGAAGAAATGTGATCCAGGTGCTCCCATTTATGAAGGACTGGGCGTTTCCCAAAACATCCCATTATCAGCACGCGAAGCTAAAGGTACTGTTTACCATAGAATATAGTCCAGGCCGTGTGAACGCACCAAGTTTCCCGGTTCACTCTACAGCTTAATGGGGTCTTATCCGGGATAATCCTGTTCCCCATTCTATTCGTTGGGATATCAGGCAAATTGTAGGCGACAGAGAGCAGCTACCAAACGTGTGCCGGGGGGGGCGAATCCCGTTTCCTGGTTCATGTCTAGAGAAAATAAAAATTTCCAATCCAGAACACCGAAGCCTTCGTGGGAACATACTTGCCTACAAATTTCTGCGTACTCTGAATCACTCATGCACCCGCCTGTGACGGGCCAGCTCAAAGCACCCATTGCTTGAAAACAGAAATGCAAAGTAGTAGACTGTACTGCAAATATTTTTCCTTTTCTTTGCGGATATCCAGATATTAGAATAACCCTACCGAGATGGCTGCTACGACAGCGTCGTTGGATGAGGTTAAAAGGGTGTTCGGCAGTTGTCACGCCCAGGCACAATTTTTTGACTGACGGTCATTCACATAATCCGTAGAACCCACATCTAGTCACCAATGGTGTGTAATACACACGACGCATAATACTAGACTCAGGGCCAGGGATTCTTTCACTGATCACCTTCTCCATACCGCCTTTAACACTTGTTCCATTATTATTTATTTCAATGCCATTATTTCGAAGCGCAATCCCCTCCTCCACCATGAAAGCCCCAATCTTATATGGTGTATATATGCTCATCTGTGTCGCACTTAGTACGAGTAATGCATGGGCCTTGGATATTAAGAACTAATTTTGCCCTCTTATATCTGTTTTCCCATTCTTTCCACGTTCTTTTTCCTTATGCTATCCTATTACTGCGCGCGCTTTTGCGAAAAAGGAAGTTTGTTGGTCTGCACACCAGCTGCCGGTTGCCCGATGCGTCCGGAGACGAGTATCCGAACTCATGACCCCATCACCAGTATCAAGAAGCAAGTAGTCCATCAGCATCATCATTATCATCAGAACAGCCATGAGCCTGACATAAAGGTACTGTGGCTCGGGCCGCCGCTCACCTCAGCAGTGACGTGGAATATCCTAGGAGGAAAGAGTACTACGATGGACAACAAAGATTGAAGAAGACTAAATGGAAGAACTAGAAATGGTATGGATACGGGTACGCCATTGACTGCGACACACCGCCATCTCGGATGGCGTCCCTAACCAGCGGTTTGAGTGATCACGAGGACCCCATCCTGGCAGGCGTTGTCTGCCCACCTTGCTCAGTGGAGCAGTCAACGTCTCCATATTTCCTGACAACGTTGTTGCTTGACCACCACGCGGTTTCACCCAGCTGTTGGTGGCCTCAGTATATAACGACCGGTAAGGTGAACGCTCAGCTGGCATACGGAGCACGTGGCCCAACCATCGCAAGCTGTGCAACGTAACTACTTGACCAATTGATCGCGCATCCCGAACGTTACGGAATACGCGCCGGCAAACTGCCGGAAAGTCTGAAAGAAACCTACTGGACTCTACTACTAGCACTCTTTTACCACTTGCCAGTGAATATCAGTGATTCTGGTTATCCCAAGGTCGGTAAGCGCTCCTGTATGACATGCCATTCGGGAGTATCATACCCAATGACAATGTCCGTCGACTCAGAATGTGTGATAATTATCACGTTCTTAGGCGTGTAACAGACGTGTGCCTCATAAGCACCTGTTGATCAAAATACCACTTTTTTTCATGCAATACCCGTTGCGCAGCTGACTCGTCTAATCTTGAAGGTGGCTGCCAAACAGTCAGAATAGGATAGCGCTGCTAAACACCAAAACCAGGGACCAGTGGAGTGATTCTAGGAAGCGTGCCGAGACCGTAGCCTTTCTTCCTGTATATAGGTGACATATGCGCTGTTGGTGAACATGGCATCGAAATCGTTTACGCCCACCACCCGAACAGTGACCGCTTTCTGTCCACGAAATACACAACAGGACCTAGCGTCATTGCAATTGTAGTGTAAATCACGGCTAATGTCGTCCTCAGCGAACAAATCGGAAATCATTTCTTATGCTTGTCAATTGCGCAGCTGTTCTGTCTCACTAAACTGTTAAAAGGTTGACACCACCACCTCCGTTCGAGATGTGGTAATGCGGTACTCAGACTCATCTTCTCCGAACAAGTGTGCTTTCGAGTAGCAAAAACTGCAAGGGCTGTGCCGGCGGCGAGGCTGACGCTCTATAGACTGTGTGCTCCACCTCAACTTGAGGATTGCACATTCATTTACTGCCATCTACACATGCCTGACAGGCGTTTGTTAGAAAACCTTCGACATCACTTACCAAAGGCTCACTATGGCATTCTTCTACAGTTCCCCATATGGTTCACAAAACAGGGGCTCTGCTTTGTGAACTCTGCAATCTCGGAGAAAGATGCGCACAAACTTCATCATTGTAAACTGTCCTTCTGAATGAATTCACAGCGAGTAACAACAGTCAAAGTTTCAGAAGAGCTAGGACAGCCACATTGTGCTATCGAACACAATTACTATTTAAGATTCTGTGTATTATCTGGTGACTTTTTGAATGCGGTTTGGGAAACAGTTAACCGTCAGCTGTATACGGCGTGCCTAAATTTCCCCGGTATCGAAATCCCCTCAGGACCATCTTGCTTGAAACGGTTCGTTTATTATTTACTCACATCCCCATTTAGCATTGCATCTATTGCAAGCTCACAAAACCGTTGTAAAATCAACATCACTTTATTTCCGTGCGTTCTTTCACACGCATGACCCGGATTGCTGGAGAGTGGCTGGTTGGTGCTGATTAGTAAATCCAGCAGAATGACCTCATAAAAGCTACAACTAGAACACGCACATTTCATCGGACCTTCAAAATCTTCGACTCAGTGCTTCGGTTGTCTGAGTAGATCTAAAGTAAGTCGCGAAATATCATAATAACTAGTTGACAGAGTTGTACATTTTAATAGGCAACGCAAAAATGCTAACCGTCTGGAATTTTCTTGAAAACATTATTCCATACACATTATTCGTCATAGTAGATATGATCGCTTCACATATCCTCATTCATTTCAAAATTACGTCCTTTTACCTAATTCCATAAACGCCTGCGGTGCAAGGAAATCTTCTGAGACAAGTGAGTGCACAAAGCCTCGTCTTGATCAGGCAACTCGCAAGGCTTTCAACTTTTCGAGTATTTCTGGCAACTGAAAAAGCCACGTGCTGTATTTTTTCCGGCCTACAGCCAGATTTTTGAATTTTCCGTCCTTCCTCGTCAAAGCTGACTTCTTTTTAGACTTTTACAACGCCAGTTATATCACTCAATGATGAAACGCCGTGGAGATGTGTTTGGGAATATTCTCTGGAATGACCTTGAAATATTTTAAGCATATACCTAAACACAACCTTGTAGAAAGTAAAGTAATGCAACATCACATTTTTTGGACTGAATCTGTGAAGCAAACGAACTATACTTTTTACCGCTGCATGCGTCAAGGTTTTGTGAACTACAACCATTTCCTTTTTGATCACAACATTCAAGTAGACAATTTCACCTTTCTGGTGCTATTTAGTTATTTGTTGTTTTGTGTCGCCGGTAATTATCTGCGATAATCGCGCATGCACCAATGTGCTTCTCACATATGCGTTGAAAACTACGTAGTATACTTATCATACGGGATATAAATGTGCATGGAGGAGGGGATGAAAGATTCTCACGTGATTTTGTTTAGCAGGAGTAGTAGTTGAGTTGTGGTAGGCTCTTCCGGTTACTTTATGTCGTCTGCGAGTTTGAAAGAGGGCTATGGAGCATCTCTACTACGCCTCCTCGAAACCAATGAGGAATTCCTGGTATACACCAGGAGAGCAGTGGTGTGGTCTTTTATGGTGAGAAATTGGCCAAGAAACCTGGGTATTCGCAACCGTGATCCCAAATTCACAGCCTGCGGAATAGGTTACACTAATTATATTGGTATATTTTTCACCGCATCTGTGAGAAGCACAGATCCGTGAGCACGATCAACGTAAATGTGATAAAGTGACAGATAAATTCACACCATGTACGCGCAATGCCATCAAAAATTGTGTAACACACCAATTATGCAACTAAAGCAACAAAACAGAGATATTAAGAGAGAAAATTTCAGGTTCATGAGAAGGCATTTCAAATATGCTTCTACGGTTCTACTACCCAATTTCCCCAAGATTCAATAAAAAATGTTGAGCAGTTACATCACTTCGCACTTCACAAGGTAACCACCGACCAGAAATATATGATTTGACTGTTGAAGAATTTCACTATTATTTCATGCAAATGGCTTCAGAAAAATACGTATAAAGGTTTTTCGAGATGGGAGGAGGAAGGAACGCACACGCTTTTGCGAAGAAGCGGGAAACCCTCTCAAAAGACGCCGTTATTTGCTCAAAATCGACGGAATCTCGCAGGTCTCGCAAAATACCCAATCAGTATGGGATTTTCGGTGGCCGAACGGGTGAAACATTTTCATGCGTGAGATATATTTGTGGAATCGAGAATAAAAGTGAAATTATGTGATAAACGGTAGAACGTGAAATGACTATGTGAACTATGATGAACAATCGGGTGTGTGGATTTCTGGCAAAACCTTTTGTGTAAAATGATTAACTGTGCGGTAGTTGCAAACACTTATTACCATATGGCGCAAAAGGAGATCTTTGACACCTTTTTCTAACACATGACTTACGCTGAAACGTGAAGGTATGTTGTTCCACGTGGTCTATATATATAATGGAAAGAATATTTAACAACGCAAAATTTGCCGGATGGTTTATTGAGAAGCGGAGAAACATGAGTGACAACGCGAGATTTGTAAAAATCACACGAGACAAACAGGTTATCTTTTCGTTTCTCTAAAGAGTTTTGGCATACGTTTTCATTTGCATATTGATAAATAACCACACACAGCTGATTGTTATTTAGTATGAAGTAACAGCGTGCCAGGATGATTGGGTCATTACTAACGGGCATCTGCATATTGACAGACATATTTGTTGGCCATTGTTATGTCTTCTTGTTCATGTGCAGGTTTTGGATGTAACTATGTGCAAGGTCCATTGTGTAGAAAACAGTGATGAGCCTCGGAATCTAAATAAATATATCGAATGGTGAAACTGGAGACTCTATTAGTCCGAAGAATAAGTGACGTAACACCACGCGACACAGAGGGTCTTCCACCCAGATGCAATTAAATCCGCTTTCGTAGATATATTCCTCAGGCAGGCAGAGTTTGAAAGTGGACATGGCATTCGTTATCGTCAAGAATGTTTGCCTACCTCTTCTGCATTGCCGTATATTCTTATCGGCTCTAATTGCACACGGGAGTTGTATTTTAAATGTGGTCACGTTTTGTTAGGGAAAAATCGACCGCAGCTTTTTCCAGGATTTAAAAACTGCCAATGTAAATGACTCGTTCCTGAGGTTATATTCGGACCCACGTTGTGAGTGATTCACGAAGCTGACTGTGAACCTAATGCCCTAGAGCGGATTATACATGAGTGAGAGATTCAGTTTCAGCCACCGTAGTCAAAGAGGATCGAGTGCAATCGTCTGGTAGCGTTTTGTGTAGTTCGGAGAAATGAACAGCCCAATAAACTTTTCATGAATGCACATTGGAAGCTTTCTAGAGCTAGCCTATCAGATTCGCGTAAGTGGCTATACATCAAACTGTGGTCGTGTGCACAGCTTATAAAGGTGTAATCCTTCAGCAGGAAGGAAGGATGAATGTTCAGTATTATCTGTCACCCGTCCAGCTTTAGCTACTAGGGAAGGATACATATTCCGAAAAGTTGAATGAGCTGGGGTAGCGTATAACAAGGTCGAACACCAAGTTGGCAGTTGATACGATGTGACTGTCCAGCTTTATGGAGCCATCTGGTAGGTGGAAACCATGCACAAAGATGGTGGATTTATCAGCTGAAAATTTCATCAGCTTTGTTTGACACCTAGTCTCCAATAACACAAAGTCCTTTCGTATATACTCCGGACGTGGATTGAGATTGCCAGCAGGAAAATTGTAAACAAGTTTGACAAAATCAGCAAATGGGAATAGTTTGCCGTGGTTGATAACATTACGGTTGTCGTTCGTACACATAAGAAAGTGTATCGGTTCCCGTACACCTCAAATCACCCCAGTGGCTGCTGATCCGGGAGTCGAGCTATTATCTCCTATTTTCGCTGTTTGTCAGCTGAGCGGTGGACCAGGTGTAACAACAGATGCTATTTTGATCAGAAGACGCTTATAAGAAACACGATCAGAAGCCTTTTCCATGTCCAATGGTATTATCATACTTACACTTCCTGGATTAGCAGATTTTTTGACAGGGTTCGTTGGTGACCACCTGAAAACTTTTGTGTGTAATGAGTTATGGATTTCGGTTTAAAAATGGACTTTATAAAACAAACTGACGTCAAGCACCGTGCAACGTTCTAATTACCACTTGATAATCAATCTAGAGGTGGCTGCTGGCCACCCAGTTATAGCGAAACTAATTGACAACGTCACTTATTCTACAAGTCATCACAAAAACATTAGTGTCGCATGAAGTCTGTCAAAAATAATCGCATGTTCATTATTCGCCATAGTAAATTTGATCACTACATTTTCTCATTTGACATGTAAGATTGCGTTCTTTCTCTTAGTCCCATGAACATCCGTTGTGCGAGATCTTTCGCGACGATTAGACGTGCGAAACGTTGTCCTGATTAAACAATTTGCGAGATTTTAAACTTTTGTACAGTTTCCAGCAATCGACGGGATGCTGTAGTGGAGTCTTCGAAACCGTCTGCCGGGTTTTGGAAATTCTTGTTCACTTTCGTCAAAGTCGGTCTATCTCCGCACATTTCCGACATCAATTGTATCCCGTAATGGGGAGGTTCCTTGAAAATACGTTTGGACTTACTTTTGGTGTAACCCTGAACCTTCTGGAATATCGACTTGCACATGATGTTGTTAAGTGTAGATAAGTGTAACGAGCAGTCGAACTCAGGAAGCGCGCAGGAATTAACTTTGAGTTGCCTAACAGGGCCTGCTGCGTTGTTGTTGGCATCGCTTAAGTTCACGTTTGTGTGAGTCATGTGCATATCTTACTGGGCATTTGGCTCATGTTTTTCTTTACATGATTGCAACCTTCACTTGGGAAGGACAGTGTCTCCCGCTACCTTCACATCGCACTATAGTTCGTCAGCAAACACCGCGGGCAGTCAAAGTAAAATCGGCCGAATTGCGTTTTACAATGTGATGTCACATACTTTGGGCCGTATCTTTGGTACAAGCGAAGTAACGTTTTCCCTACCGCACGTGTCAAGTTTTTGTAAGCTAATACCCTTTTATTTCCCATTACGCCCATTTTTGTGGAAGGTTCCGTGCTTTCAGCACTATTTAGTTGTTTTTTCGCATATCCCGCAATCATCCTGCGATGATCGCGCATATCCGAGCATGTATTTCACGAATCTTTCGAGAACTATGTACTGCTACCACTAATACTACTACTACAACCAAAATTTCAACTGGCACGACGAGCAATAACTCTTGCCAAAGACCCGATGCTGGGGGTGGTTTATAGAACTTTGCGATGATTAGACTTTAACCATACGACATTTTGTCATCCTTTCCAAAACCCCAGTATAAACTGAGGTATGATTCCTGAGATGATTGCTGACGTCTCTTCGTAAACCATTTTTATAACGGGGCTTAATTGTAGAATTTTTACAGTGAAGATAGAAAGAACCTGATGATAGAGGAAATGTATGGATAATAAACAAAAGCAGAGAACGGTTTCTCCCTCCGTGTTCTAAAGCAACGAGATGAATACCCTCAAGATCGGAAGATAAGGAGGTTTGATAACAGCTGACTGAGAGCATGTGATCACTGCCTTAAGAGAAACATGGTTTAGGGACCTACTTGTATTTACAGGGAGAGGTGGAGACAATATATTTGAGCCTATGGTGAGGAAGCGACAAAATATAAATTAAAGACCTCGCAGATTGTGACAGGATTATCCAGGGCAGTTCTATTTTGTAGTGTCATTACTGAGATGACAGGGTGCTCCGCATTTCTTTTATCTGCTAGAATGCATCAACTTCGAACTGTTCTCCGATCAGTGAAGCGTCTATTTTCCTACACCTAGGTGGAGCATTCCGATTGCATACTTTATAACGTTGAACATTTTATGTAATTGCACATCGAGAGAGTGATCGTGTGATTTTGGCGCATCGATTTAAGACTGTTGAACTTACCTCGCTCCTTTGGAGTGAGAGTTCGGTGATTAACGCACACAACACGGCGTTTTGACCTTTGCGGGGCTAAGATTTTCATGCAAGACATGAAGTGTTCATTGAATACTTCGGTTGCAGTACTACGGTCAGTGGTCAGAAAAATGTCTTCCACTCCAAAAATCTCAGTATTTTGGCACACAGGTTTCAGCCGACCAGTTTATTTTGACAGCAATGCATGATAGTCGACTGTTTTACAGGTTTTAGGTCAGACACGAAACCGACTACTTTCTGGTCCCTCTCTGGAAATCGTCTTATGACGGCCACAGTAGCAGAGGATAAACCTGTTGTAAATATGAGGTATAAAATGTGGTACAGTCTAGTAAGTGCTGAATATGTTGATGCCACCCTTTTATTTAGACATATGCCAGGAACTCAGCTTAATTTACAGGGGCTGTGAACGAGATCCGGGAGATACTGAGCGTGTTGAAATCTGCTTCAGTTATCTCGTACTGCAGAGACAAGGCTGATACATAGTTCAATCCATTATTGAGGTTCGTCGTGTCGATTGTCTGTACACGCACCATAAGAGTAATTCACAGGACCCAGTTGACACTGACAACCACATGGAGACGTCAATCATATCAAAGTTTAGATAAGCAAGCATTGTTGCAGAATATCGCTCCTCATGGTAAATCAAACCCCCCACATCGTACCACACCGCGATTTCTGCGGAACACATGATAACCCGTAACCTTTAGTTGTGTGTCTGAAGTCTCCGGGGTACACCGAGCTTGAGTGAATGGAGTGATGTAAGGATTACATGAGATGAAAGATCTAAAAATATGCATCTCATTGGTTGATGAGCTTGCGTTAAAAAGCAACATACTTGGTAAAATTTTCTTATTTGACATCAATTTTATACCTTTGAAAATGTTCAAAACGGAAGGTTCTTTGTGAGTCAAAGACTCCGGTGACATCGCTCGGTCTTTTGCACTTATAGTGAGCTCATTAAAGACTGAGTGTCGCCTGCATCTGAATCCGTGACAGGAAGTGTTGGAAAAGTGTCAACGGGGTATAGTGGGATAATTGAACTGTGAGGGTGGAGTTGGTAGGGGGGTTTGAACGGTATGTGTTCTGCTAAAAAACAGAGTTGAAGGTAAATGGACTTGCCCGAATGCACGTTGTACGCAATAAGAACACGGGTTGTGATTAGGTGAGCTTTCAGGTCCGTATTGAAGGGGGTGTTCAATGTGAAGTTGACCAATCTGGTGGGGCTCCGGTTCAGTCTTACATTAAAAGCTGCGTCATGTGAGAGGGTCCTTTCATTAAGCAGAGACCTAGGACCGGGAGGTGGTAAGAAATACATCCTTTCATTTACTGGCTACGGATTTGTGTTTACCTGCTTGTCTATTCTCTTATGATGCCAAGAAGGAAAGTTCAAGCGGCTCGTAGGGTTGTGATTCAGGAGAGTTTATTATCACTGGTATCTCACTTGTGTTCGGTTTGTGAATGCCTATGGGATTGATACAGAGTTCAAACACCAACGTGTCTTTGACTAGTGAACTGCCGAGGTCTTACTTTATTTGAGTCAGATTCTGCTTGGATATTTTCAGATCTAAGCGGTCTGCCTCGTGCGATGTGACCGCAGTCATTTGCATACCCTCGTTTGCCAGTTGGTACCTTGACAGAGGTGCACCCAACGCTCAGTTCGCTATTGCAATTGCTAGATCAGTCAAGTTAGCGAATTTGTTCTCCATGTTGGCATTGATGTTGTCGAAAGGATCGTTGGTATGTTCAGGTGTGGTGCTACAAAACAAAACTATGCGATCCTCGGGACCCTGTTTATCATTTTTGGACACCGTCGTGCCCTGTTTTGATGCGCCACAGTTCACTTGCTCAGAGACGGTGGTCTTGCCCAGTAGGATATTTTGACACTCCCTTTCAAGAAGCGGTCTGCTCTCTATAATCCATTTTGAGCGGGGTTGGCACTGTGTGAACTGCTTTGGAATCGTTTTTCTCTTGACTCAAAATAAAAGAAGGCATCCTTTTTTGTCTTCTAAGGAGGACATATGCAGATATATGATGCTGAGTCTATATTAATAACTATCTAAAATCTTTTTAGAGCTTTGTAAGTGCAGCTTATCTGACACATTCAATACGACGACATTATTTGTGCAGAACATTTGTTTCGTGATTTCCGTTGGGAGCTTGTTGAGGGACACACTTGCGTTCTGAATATTATCCATCGTGGAACTTTCCGACACTTCGAGGATGTAATATAGGAAGGCGTGTTTCTCTTTTAGAAAATCCAGTGCAACATCCTTCGCCCTTAATTGGGCGAGCTCAGATTCCAGCTTAGATATCTCACCGAATAAATTTTCTAATACATTGTCTACAGGAACAGAACAGGGTTTAGTTTGAGAGGTGCAGGGAGGAACCACCACTTTATGTTCACCCTCTTTAACGGCGGTAAATTTAAAAGAGCCTGTGTAGGTTCTAGACCCAGAATATTTGTATTTCGTACTATCAACACCGACTTTAGTGTATGTTTAGAGCTCGCTTTGGCACCAGCCTACCTTGTATGACGACTAATTTTTGTCACCGCGGTTGGCAAATCTAAGAGTACTTTCGGATAGGCGTGAACGGAATATAAGCACATTATATAGGACAAAAGTGTCACCAATAACAATTATTTAGGAAACTTTAACTTCAAGGTCCACGTAGTAATTAATTACCTCTATCGAAATGTTTGTCATATACTTGCGAGAGCTGCGAGCAACTGTGGTGTATGGTGAGGCTGTATGTAATTAAGTAATGAAAAATTTCTTTGATGTTGATAATTTTGTGTTAGTTACTTAGGCATACACCGCCAGCTAGAACTTTCAGCAGTATCGCTGACCAGTTGGTAACACTTTAGTGCGTACGTGCACTAAATTAACGTTTCCTCAGGTATACGCATTATTACCAAAGGCGAAGTAAAAATACAGATAATTGCGGAGACCGAAAATATATTACGCGATAATTACAAATGGTATCGATCAGCTCCAGACGACACCGATAGGCGAAATGGCTAGGGTGGCTAAGAATACGACCGCCGAGCGCGCTTGGCGTGCATACACCGGCAAGCATGCAAACGAACACACGCGATCTCATGCATCAGGCAGACGGCAGGGAATGATCCTTAAGGTCCTATATGCAGTGTGAGCCAAGATTTTGGGAAGGATTTTGCACATCGTACAGCAAGAAGGCGGGGTTATCTACAGGTCGCTGCAACACTTTCTGTCAGATTGGGTTTCTCAATAGTTTTGGTGGAGAGCTACTTGATACACTTGTTTTATGTACGTATGTTGTATTTTTGTCACAACACGCAAGCTATTGCGTGGTTCACTACGAAGTCTTGGAACAGGGTTTAAATTAAAAGCGGCGTCTGGAGACTGGAATACGGTTGGGTCAATTGGCAGTGCTTAGTCAGCACACAACTACACCCAAGTGTCACGAGAGTGTTATACCCGTGTTGTTATGATAATGGTTGAGGTGTTGGTTCGAGCGGTAGAGTTGGAAGGCTCACAAGTGCTCACTATGCTTTCTTGGCTTGTAAAGTGATGTATTTTTATGTTTCCTTTACTGGCGTTATTGCGCCGCTCCAAAATTTGCGCAACGCGTAGTAGGCTGTAGCTTGATTGTATCGGCAGACTGAAAGTATCCGTCATCTCAGGAGTAGTCGTGGTTTGTAAACTACCACATTTATTCGAATTTTGCGGTGTGGTTTAGTTCTTACGCACTTTCAAATTTGTCGTTGGGAGTTGTTCCTGTAATAATTAGGATTCATAGACAAGAAATACACTCGGATGCAATTGTGCGACTGTTGTAGTAGCATGTAGTGTGCCGTCATTTTGTTTTGCAACATATACTTCCTGCCGCTTTCTTCCGGGTCCCCGGACACGCGGGTTGGCAGCGTCTGTGCAACAGGCTGAAGATGATGACCAACCAGAGCCCAAAGTCGGCGGTCAGTGAGCGTGAGGCCACGTCTGATTGGTGGGCTATTCCAGGAGCGTGGGGCCCCATATATATATGTATGGACAATGGAGCGCTGTGAACTGAGTCGCGCGGTATCAGTGTTGTTGTCAATACACGCTTCATGATGATGCGTAACTTTTTGCTTTCGCCAGGCAGATCTTGTGTTCGGACCCGCAAACGTTGGAAAGATTGTGTGCTATCCTTGTGAGTGTCTTCTTGGAATATGAAACTGCGTGAAAAAATTAACAAAAATGTTCGTTTGCGTTAATCCACGAAATGTTTCCTAGGATATAGTGGAATTCTGTACCATGGAGATAGAACCATGTCTTCACATTTTGAAGTCAACTAAACAAAACAACTTGGTTTTGCTTCCGACTAAAAACTTGGTGTTAGGCAGTACAGATTAGGTTACATATAAAGCTGCAAACGCAAGATAGAAAAATAACGTCACCCTGAAATAGTATCAAGAGCCGAAATTCTGCACACAAATGGTAAGTTTCTCATTATCAGTGGCATAAGTGGTGGTTCGCTAATGTGGGAATTCATAGTATGACCGCTCATGAAGTGTCTACCAAATACCCCATTAGTCTGTTAAAGACAAAAGACTGCCAAGGGACACTCCGAAGACGGTCGTCTTGCCTCGAAGGGGGGCTGTCAACAGTATTTATGTCGAACGGTCTCGCGTATGGAATATCTAATTAATGCACCCCAGTCACACGATTGACAGTGGAAACCTGTAAGCTTTCAGTAAGCCTGAAAGCTCTCAGGGTGGTCTACAAGCCGAACAAAATCAGTGGGCACTGTACGCTGAGACGCCTACAGCGGCTTCATTCAAATGTACTTCATTAGAAAGTGAACCATCGAAGACAAGCTTTCACGAAATTCGGCACGAATTATCCGTTTAAGTAGTGTGAAAAACGGGTACACAATGTCTCCGGCTATATTTGATGGACAGCGTAATCGTCGTTTTTGGTTGGATTAAATCTTCCAGATGTGTTCATCTCCCCGTTCATCCGATCTGGCAGCTCCAAGTTAAGTGCGTGAGAGACCGTGAAAGAACCCTGTTCACTAGCATCAAGAGATTAATCTTTTCAGGTGATTAATTTGCGCTTCCGTTAGCTCGAGAGCTGTGGAGACATTGTCCATGGACTGATTCAAGTCAACAATCATGTTGGGTGCTGGATGGGACCCTTTCTTCATGGTAACCGGAGGACGCGGGTCAGTAGCTTAGGTAGACGAAACAGACAGAATAGAGTTGAAAAGATGCATTGGACGAATGCTCCAGGCTGGAACTCTCAGATATGTCTGGGGTCTGGCTGCACCTGAATTGAAATATTAGGTAGTAAACCTGACAGATGTCGGCTTGCACTAGTTCACCGCGATATCCATAGGGTAATCCTGCATCGGGCCTCTTTACCCACCTTGATTGTTCACAGCTCGTAGATGGGCCGATTGGGAGATCGCGAGATAATTGGCCAGTTCCTACACGTTTCAAGGATTTCTTGGTGAAAGAGATGATGCTGCTGAAAGAGGTCACTGCTGCGTGCCAGCTGCAGTTTCGCGAACACATGATGCGGCGGTTTATACTAGCGGTTGAATTTGGCTGCAGCGTGATGATGAGACGAGATGTGGATGCAACCCTCACAAATGAAAGTAAGCACAAACGGTAGCCTTACTGCGAGGGTAGGAATGCTTGAACAACTGTAGACGGATGCGGATTTAAAGAAGCCACATGGATCGGTAAAAGTAACGCTTGCAGGTGCATTGCATGCTATTGGCAACAAATGCGTTACAACCATGTTTTACACCCTGCTGCAATATGTACGATGACTACTCTAGTGCGCCTTGCTTTGCGCTTAGCTGCTATTTCCAAATTTAATCGTGGGGTTCGTCCACTCGGGCGCTTTAGCACCAAATGACCAATGCGTGTGATCATGTTATGGGGTTCTTGACGCACACGTCAAGATTCATAATCTTAAGGCGATAGTGTCCGCAGCTGGCTTGAATTTCATTTTCTCGCACCAGCCAATCGCCGTAGATCTATATTTTTAATGGCGGTGGCTGGGCAGTCTCCCGGTGCGTCCGAATCACCCATCAACCCATGGTATGTAATGTGTAACAGTGTAATTTATAGTCAGCCAATGTATGTTATGGCCATTTGGTCAAAGAGATACCCAATTTGAAGGGAATTCGTCTTTTGACAAACACTGCAAACAGAAGCCACCCAACAACATGTTTTAGGATGGCGTTACATACATGAAAACAACGCTTGAAGAGTGTCACATCCGAACGCGACACCGGCTGCCGTCATATGCCCAGCAATTCTATCCTTGACAAACGGCCTCACCGTCATAAGTTTTTCCATTATTTCTGAAAAAATTCAAACGGTTTACGTAGGGAAGCATAATTCTCACTACAAACTTACTCGTAAATTACATTTCGGACGTGTCCCAAGCTTTCGTTAACTGAAAGTGAACAAAATCCCCGGCCCAAGAAATATCAGGAAATGACTGTTGACATACATTTCCTTGTTCGTCTCTTTTGTGTCATGTGCATTCAACATGAGAAACTTCTAAAGAGCCGGATTCGTTTCCTCCACGCAAGACAAGAGTGAGTGTAATTATCTTTACCCTAGGCGGCACACAAAACACCCGTCGAGGAAATCTGTGAAAGTAGTGTAGAATGTCTACTGACGCTTTACAAGAGACGTTATAAAACAAACTCACCGGACACTGCAATCTTCTACTTGCGTCGTATGTCTTAAATGCCAGTGGTTGTGATAAACCCTTTGTACACATTGGATACACACCGAATGACGTCCGCGGTTAGTGCCTTCTATCCGAACGGACTCCTAGGGTCGTTCTGTTCATCTAATTTGGGTCCT
Source organism: Paragonimus westermani (assembly GCA_008508345.1). NCBI lineage: Eukaryota > Metazoa > Platyhelminthes > Trematoda > Plagiorchiida > Troglotrematidae > Paragonimus > Paragonimus westermani. Next base: position 140,349 of record QNGE01001744.1, read on the forward strand.
CGGTGTATGTGGCTTGACACATACACCGGATGACTGATGGGGTGGCTGTTATCTTAATCGAAAGACCTTACAATTAAACCTGTTTTCCTTCGAACAACATGGAACCGTGACCTACAGGTTGTCGCGAGAACTATATTATTACCGATGGCAAGAATCAATCTACTATACACACCGCAAATCTCTGTGAATGCTTCTACCACTCTTACATTTTTTACGTCGATGATCGATCTGGACAGTGTGCAAAGAATTAAACTACCTCACCTTATCGTAATTCAAAATTTTTCCTGACTCTTGGATGATCCCATGAAAGTAAATAACACCCAGAGGTTCCACTTACATCTGCAAACACTCCTGGAAACCGGGGAGAATGTGAAAGTCATGGTTCTTGGAAGTCTTCCAAGAAACTTCAATATAATCCTTGTTCGATAAAGAAAGTGGCATCACAGATTGCCGTAATGACGAAGCAGCACATTCTATCACGCATTGACATTTTCATACAAATGCATCCATTCTATTTGTGCAAGCGTATGTTAACAGGCAGCAACTGTGTGACATGCCAACGACCAAAAAATAATAGCAGCCATATGGAACTTTATAAAAGACTTAGGTTACGGCGATTCTTATTTATCGAACAGACAAAACAAACGGGTGGCACAGACTTCGGTTAGTTCACTTTTGCAAAAAGCAAGAAAGAAAGAAGGCGGACTAGATGGTAGATTGTTTTTTATCAGAGAATCAAAAAACCAAAACATACTCATGAATCTCGGGTGTTGTAGTTTTCCTGTTAGTTGGTAGACAAGTCTGCCTTCGTTTCATGGATTTTTGAACGCATCATCGTGACAAAGAGTTTCCTGTGAGATGCCCGTAATAAATGTGTTGTTCTATGAAACCCGTCATTGCTGGCTTGAACTCACGGACATTGGTCGCGGCCAGAAATTCACGGATTTCAGCCAAGGTACAAAATTTCTTACTGCTTGAAGAAATGGTAACCATTATCAAACGAAGGGTCATACTGTTAATCCTGGACATCTAGTGGCTGTCCGAGCCACGCTTAGTCAACTGGCGACGTTTGTTGATAGGCTGAGCACACGATAGTTGCGTCTGTGAGCAACCGGCCACCATAAAGTGTGAGCTCGTCGAGCCATCGATTCGCATCAAAAAGGTAAAACAGTCGCATTGGCGAGCTTCTTGTGAGGAAGATACTATCGTGGAAGAAAATCAGTGTAAATTAAATAAACAAAATAGCAACAAACCTTGATAGTTAATCCGCCAAACAAAAATTCGGAGACTAACGGATCACTTGAATATGATCAAATGCACCACTCCGGTAAAGGCGGAACGATCAAACGCAGAACGAACCCATGGCACACAGAAACAAAGGTTCAGCAATGTGAAGTGGGAAAGTAAAACTACACGAAAACAAGCCACAACAAGTAAACCATTTCAACATTCAGTAATACATCAGGAACGCTGTTTGTGGGAGGAATAATACATCGCGTGCGTAGCCTGAATATTCGTATCAGTCTTTACCAGAAAGGCTGGTAATCACTACCAAGAGGATTTCCAATGCAAGGAGGAGGATCAACCAGGAAGGAGTGAATGAAGACAGGGGACGTGGTCGCCGATAGTTTATGAAACATAACTTTCGTCGAACACTCAGTGTAAGCAACCACCTTAACACACGCCGCAATCGATTTACCTTCGCAGTTGTCTCCGCCTAAGCTCAGCAGTTGACGAAAGTAAAGACTTTCAGCTCTGCTGCCTTGGGCATACAATCAGACACGTGATTCCAGTTGTATGTATGGGCTAGAAGTACGAACAGCAGGGTGGATCTCTGTCTTCGCGAAAGACGTCTTGGCATATCATTCTTGACAGTTGATATATCTCGCTTTTAAGTCAGCCTTAATCTTGCACCTTTTGTATTCTACAATTTTCTTTTCATGGTACAACCCAGAAATCCTGCACTGGATTTACAGACTGCCAGGCTGAGCAGCGGACTTAATGGTGGATCTGAAGAATAGTACAAAGGTCTATCACAGGCAGAAACCACTGGAGGTCCTGTTCTGATGTACGACGCACCAAGTCATTCCCTCCGGATACGAATTAATCAGACGCCAAGACATTGAGAATGGACAACGACTATTTATTCGACGAAATACACACGTAGTTTGTTATGTCGTTGTGAGATACACCGACAGGAAAGTTATTCATGGGTTTTGGAGACTGGCCGTGTGCAAGCGGGCTGGCCGGAATTGTGGGTGGTTCGGTTTCGCGCCACACAACGGCGTGACATGCGAACAAACAACCGGAGAGCATACATCTTGCAAACGTTTTTGATAGCCCAGTTACAATGTGTGACTAAGTTTTGAAGATGTTTCACACATCACAACGCGGAAAGGCCAGTGGGATCTGCGGGTAGTTACGCTGTCATCGGCGGCAGACGGTGAAGCAAACTGCTAAAGTTTTTAATCATACCTGCCCAGTATATTCATGCGCCAATGCTAAATCGCATCTTCTTTCCTCGGTATAACCTCCTTTGTGACCGTTTCTAACGCCAATTCGTGTTGTGTCCGACAGAACCAAAGTTTAGATGCGAAAAATTTCCAAATGCTTGAAGCACGTGATCACAGCTGTAGTTAGAGTTTAACTTGAGTGTGGCTCCAGCGTGTCGCAAATGCTTATCACAATTTCTACCACGGTTACTCACGAACTACATTGGAACTATCCGCGAAATACACTTCTTCTTATTGCATGAGCATCCACGTAACGTTGCAGATGGAAACAGGAAGCAGGAACATTTAATAATCCCGTGTCTCGTGCGCGAAGTCTTAAGGTCCACGGCAGTAAGTCGAAATCAGAAAAAGCTTCAGTATTCAAAATAACGCAATAGATGTTGGCCAAGACGAACTTTCAATGTTGCCACAAAGTTAACCGAAACGACATGATCATGCGGAGCGCTGCAAGCCTTAAAAACAAGCCATGATTAAAAGCTGTCTGCATTCTAGTCTGTTGTGTTAGACTTAGATTTTGGGTAACCCTTCAATTTCGGTCAGTCCCTCGTATCGAACAGCAGTTGGCACGCATAGTCAAGAGGCCGCACCAAAAAGTGCTGAAACTCACTTACCTCTAAACCGATGACATATTCAAAGATGTCATTCTTTCTTCAGACAGCCTAGTTTTCAGGCCCAGGAAGGCCTCAGTGGCACGAAGTTACACAATCTCCTCCAGGAGCAACCTGTCCTTCCGGAGACGTGGCAGCCAGATTACAGTCTTGCTGTTCAGATGCGGTGGGAGGAAACTGTCAAAAAGCTGAAAACAACAAGGATTGAACTGGCCGAAAAGACGTCGCAATAACACCAGGGTGTTGCTAACCTTTTCGCATCCGCTTCAACGTTCATTGAGCTCGAGGGTGTGTGTGCAACAATGGTTCCTAGGTTCTTCTCGACAAGAACTGTCTGAATATGGTATCCATCATTGTAAATACATGGTATTCAGAAAACAGCGAATGTGCATTACCTTACATTTACCAACACTGTAACCCATTCATTTCGCTTGAGACCAATCACACAGAATGTTAAGGTCCTTTTCTAGGATAGGAGGATCTTCCGTATTGTTTACGGCACACCAAAGTTTGACGTCGTCAGCAAACCAACAACGGGATGGTGGGTGAAAGAGGAAGATTGTTGATAAGCGTGAAAAAAGGAGGCCAAGAAGTAAGCCTTGGAGTGTCGTACTGAGGCCAGGTCTGTAGGTAGGGAATGCACAAACGAATAGCATGATATGACTCAAGTCACTGAAGGGAGCTGCCTTGCTCCCCACAATAAGAAAGCTTGCTCATCAAAACGGTACGGTGCATACGGTCAAGTGCTTTGGCAAAATCGAGCTATACGACATTACTTCCATTGTCTTTGTCAAGTGTTCTAGTCTACTGATCAGTGACTACCACCAGATTCGTGGTACATGAAACGCCTTACGAAAGCCGTGCGCTACATTTAGGAATTCACGATAAGTAAGGTACTTATAAAGCGATCCATATATAGGCGCCTCAGAAATTTGCGACACGCTCGGTGTCGAAATGATTGATCTGTAACAACAGGGACAATTGCGCCCGTCACACCAGATATGCGCTAGTTTCCAGCTTCTGGATAATGTTTCCTGGAAAACAGACTGCGTGAACAGTATGCTAAACAGGTCAGCCGCTTCACACAAGGTCTCAGGAGGTATATCGTCGGAGCCACGTAAGCTGTTCCTGATTAGTCAACATCCTGAAAGTAATATCCATAGTGTGAGCGCCATAAATTTTGGTATCAAGACGAACCTGAGAAGCTGATGGTGACTGCGTAGCAATATTGCCGTAAAACTCAACGACAGCATCAGTGGCCTCGATGTCACAGCCAGTGTGGCCTGATGGACCTAAGAGTTGAGGAGTCTCAGCTTTCACCTTGCAAGTTGACGCTACAAGACTATCTGGACCAGCGATAAACATTCCGTAAGGCGTTGTTGGTAATAAAAACGGTCTTGGATTAGCAAAGTTCATTCGTTTCCTAAAGCGGCGTATGTTTTCTTGTCATTGTCGAAACCCAATAACCCACTGCAAGTTCATGCATAATGCTTCTTCGGAAGAAGTGTGAGTGTACAAGAGCGTAGTTTAATTGGTGGCTCGTACGGTTTTGTACCTAACAGTGATTTAGGTTCACCAACGATTGCGGATGAAGCAGCATTCGATTTCTCGAAGAGATCGTCAACAGCTTGGAGGGAAAGCTGAGGTTCACCTAAGAATCCGTTATCATTTAGCCACGTGGTTTTTCCGCATTCGCTCCACGAAATTTTCTACGATTACCGCTCAGCAGACCGCATTCGTTCAGCGAATGAAACCAAACAAGGTGTGTGCGTGGTCACTCAGCCCTAGCGGTGCGGGATTTCAAGGTTATCATTCACCAACTGCTCGTGTGACATGCAGTTAGAGCGCACGGAGCGAATTCGAAATGGTCGCTAAGTCAACGTCGTGCACGGGAATCGCGCACTAACGGACAGTCAGACAAACAAGAAGGACACTAGTATTTTACCTATTGCCGCGTGTTGGGTGAATCATCTTCAGTCATAATCTCTGTCTGCCATTCTGGTTGTATGTTACACTCGTCGGTGAACATGCAGTCCAACAGTGACGTGGGTGAAGCTAGAGGTGAGCCCAAGACCCCAGGCTGTGTTAAAAAATTATGCATATATTTCATTCCGGGTGCTTTTTACGAGAAAACTGGATAGGTAATTTCAGGTGACCCGAAATATGAGAAAATCATGAGCAGGTGAAATTTCCAGCATAGATAACGAGAGTCTTTTTTTATACTATCGGAGGGCGAAGGAAGAGAGAGAAATCTTACTGGCCGACGATCGGAAATAGTTAAAATGATTGAACACCAAACCTCTCTGCACTAAGAAGTGAATCGCAATAGGTAGTAAGGTGCCACATGTACAAAGAGGGTCGCAGTGAGTACTGGAGCTCCGCACGGATATAGAGAATGGATCCTCTTCTCTGTCCTCAGTTCTGTCAACAGGTAAAGGAATCATAAACTTCAAGGAAAGCTCAGAGCCTAGATAGAACGTGTTGAGCCCTGATTCCTTTGTAACAGCAGACCCGGGGCTTTGCAAAAAAGGAAAAGTTGCAAGGCTGTGATGGTTTATTTGCCAAAACTGAGCGCAGCGATGTACACGTACTTCACAGAGTTAACGCGGAATAGACCCGATCGTGAGTGCGTTGAACACATCTTCAACTCACGACGGATCTTGGACCATTTGTACTTTTACAGAGAGCCAACAGTCTTGGTCATTTTGGACCTAAATGCTGCTTTCGATTCCGTTGCTTGTCACCTACCATCGGTCTGCTTTCTTGGCAGAGGAGGCCCAGTGAAGTACGGAAATATGATGATATCACTGAACGATCAATCTGCGAGCAAAACAAGGGTTTGCTGAAATTGATCCAACAAAATAAAACCCTGTCAGTTATCACTA
>QNGE01001745.1:0-146341 GCA_008508345.1 Paragonimus westermani
GACCGAATGAGTTGATGACCTCTGAAGTCGTCAACGTATGACATCTGTGTCATGCGCCCATGATAGTCTCGCTTATCTTTACCAAGAATATATTGAAAAAAGTGGTGCACCTAATGTCTTAATCAGATGAATCCGCATATACGTGGTGGTGTAACCACACGCAGCTTGTTTTGATCGGGGTGAAACTTTAGGTGTTGGTTCTGATAGATAAACGTAAACAACAGTATGGCATTTTTCTCGGTAGAGTTGCTCAGTTGTACTGATCCATGATCGGTCGTATTTAGGATTGCCCGCATACGTTCCGGATTTTCTGTTCAAATAGATCGTTGCATAGTGCACACGATACATAGAATTACGTTCCCATCGGATTTTTTGACAGGTGCTCAAGAATTAGCATACTTCTGATTATGATTTGTTCACTTTTGGTTGTTAATAAGGGCCGGGTTGTACTGAGAGTTGATACTGAAAATAGAGGTGAACAGAGGGGCCTAAAGATGAAATCATTTCAAGAAGTCAAAACAGCTCGACAAATGATCCAAATGCAACTTGAATTTGGTAACCTCTTTCCTGACCACGGAAGAGTATGACTCCGGTTAGGCGGTGCACAAAAATAAACGTTCAGAAGCGTTAGTTGTCACATTCACAGCTTGGTCGAGTATCCAGTCTATGCTGAGTCTGCTGAAGGTCATTCGGTCCATATTGTATCCGATCTTTTCGGATTGTATTTGTGAGAAAATCAAATTCAGAATATGGGATACAAACTCACCAGGGTTTGGTCAATGAGCATTAAAACACCAGTGCCACAGAAGTTTTCTGTGGGTTGGTGGTTGAATGAGATACCAATCCTTTGTAAAGTTATTGTAGGAAACGGGTTTTACTTGAAGCTAACACAACCACGTATTTTAATAAAGGAATTAAAGTTAAGTCCGTTGAATATACGTATATGTTTCTTTCAACCAGTTCAGCCGAAGTAGTGTGTGTGTGGACTATTTTGCCAATTTGCAGGGGAGTTTTCCAGCTGAAGGATTCGTTTTTTGTAAAATACTGGGTAATCGTCCAGTGTTATTCCAGGTGAAATATTATGTATTTTTATATATTACCCAAAGTTTGTGGGAAGACGACTGTTCGTTGTAGGTCGAGGAGTAATCTCTGCACACTATGATAATTAAGTAGTTGAAACTTTTCGGCTCGTGCATAGGCTTAGTCTTGAAAGTTGCATCTTTTCAGATATTCATTAAAAGAATATGAAAACGTACGATCGTGGACGCAAGCACGCCGGTATGTCTTCATATCCGTCAGCGGTACTGTGTTACCACTGTGCCTATTAAATTTTCTCGTACAGCACGTATGTATGTTTGCAATAGTTGATTCCAGCTTGTGGTCAGTCTGATGATAAGAATTAACCTGTAATTCCCACGCGTTTGACTCATGACATCTTGCACATTGGCGACGCTCTACCCTATACATTGGGACCACTTATTATCATGCAGTGAAATAATCATTGGTAGCAAGACGATTACAACACAATAATTTTCCCACTGCTGCCATTCCAACATTTGTTCACTGGCAGCCTAGATCATTTATGTGGAGTAATAACCAGTTGTTTGTTTAAGGGGAATAAACTCTGTTCGCAATGGATCAATTCTTCATTTGGTCTACATGAAGGAAAGCATTTAAATTTGGTGTTTGCTGAATGCAGCTGGATAAATAGTGCAGATTTCCGCTGCTGCTTGTTTTGTGCTAAGTTGCAACGCAATAATCGTAGGTTTAAACTGTGTTTGAATCCCACATGTGTGGCTGAACGCACATCAACAAACGGCGGTAGAATAAGTTACCCTCACTACCCACTGACCTCGTTTATTGGTACCTACTTTCATTATCTGGTGCATACTGAAGACTGTTCTGTGGTTCATCCTAATTTTCTTGACCTATGTTTACAACACCACTTTAATTAATTTTCCTCATCGGTAATAATCTTGTTTACTAAATACTGATCAGAAGTAGCAAAAAATATTCGGCCGTATGGGTTTCTATTCATTCGACACTGCATGGTTGTTGGTTCTTTTTGAAACGACGTACACTTGGCTCATTATTTGCACATGTATATCACACAGTGACCTTCGTTCTTAAGGAATAGGTACTGTTAGTATGTACCATAGGAATTCAGATGCCAGAAGTTGTATACAACTGTAGGTTGGCTTGTACATTTCAAGTGGTTTCGGATGTCATTCTAGCTAATTGTTTAGTGGCTGTGCTGGATGCTAGCTGGAAACCTATCAAAAATTTTGGTCAATTTCATCCTAGGAGAGAAGGAAGTATGCCGGCGGGAAAAGATTACCTGTAAACACTCGTCATAATTACCAATAGTTTTAGGATGGACTGAGAAGCTTATAATATCTTGATTGACAACCTGGTGTTATGTGATAGCGCATTTAGAGTAATTTTGGATACGTCAAATTTAGAGATGTTAGTAGCGGCAGAGTTGTGAAACTCAACTCCTACGGTTTATGTACCAGTACAGTTTTGCGGAATTTGCAACCGCTGACAAACAGTAGATTTTTCCGAGGTAGCCTGAGTGACTGTCAAAAGAGGTTGCATCCTTCGCATTCCAGTTGACTGCTGTGACAGTTAATTTTGGAAAAAAACATACCACTCTGGAGTATTTTGTTGGGACATACCAGTTGTATATATATATATACCTGCCTCGGTCAGGATTAGGAGTCCGGCCACGTTGTCACAAGGCAACTATGTTGATCACTGCTATCTCAGAACGCGTTTACAAACCACAGTTTTATGCATAACATAACCCAGGGTATTCATCATAAAAGCATCCGCTGTCCTGACGCTAATTCGCACCTGTTTAAAGTGCACCTAATCCGTTAGGAGTAGGTGAGAGAATTTTATCTTGGAGGACTCACCTTAAGACGGATACATCTGCAGTGAAAATCGTTTAGCGTCGCCAACTGGATCCGAGTCAGTTTGATCAGATCGAACTACTTGCCCCGTTTGCCGAAGTTGTCTGATAGTCTTCGTGTTATCATTACTGATTTGACCAGTAAACGTCTGATTCATTTGTGTGCACTAGATTAGACGCCCAGTTTCACTTAGAATCAAATTTAGAAAGCAACTGGAGGTTGATTAGTGAGTCAGGTAAGCGCGCCTACGAACTTGCCAGAAACCAAATCGCTCTCGCTGTATAACAATGTCATTTACAAGCACTTCGTATCATATTACATGGTTTCCGGATTTGTTTTTAACGCAGGCAATCTCAGATGACTGAGAAAAATGGCCACCCGAAGTTTGTGAATCGTCAACAAGATTTGGCTATTCTCGGTTGTTCCTCACAGCCTCCAGGATATCCGTTTGACCGATGTCGTCCAGCTCCTGATGTTTCGAATAATTATCAAAAGAGGTATGATCATGGATGTCAGAAAGCAACACTGGATCAATTGTAACAAAGTTGTCAGGCGCCGTACAGTGAATTCGGTTGCAGGTGATTAATTCACGTTCGCTTCCGTTTCGGCAAACTGGTGCGATGTGTCACTTAATATGATTTGTGCAAGTCAGGTCTGGAACTTCGGGTACCAGTAGCTTTGAATAAATGAGGTTGGTTCACAGATCACAGGCTAGTGGTTTAAAGTGTTGACGTCACGGAAAACCTTAAAATGCTGACAACACAATCATTCATAAAGCTAATCCGTGATATTTAGCTGGATGGTTACAACACACGGATTTCAATCGATGAAACACCATGTTTTGAATGAAATTGTGGATATGCGGGACGTTCTTCTACACCGACTCTTGACCATAGTCTCCACTTTCTTGAACCTGATGCATGCCAAACCTAGTTACACGCCAACTCAACATATGGGGCTACCTTTTTATTGAAAATTCAGTACTGGGCTGTAGTGTGAATAAATTCTTGGATGAACAAAGCTCCATTTGCGTGTAACGTAAAACCGGTATTGCCGCTTCAGTCGCATTAATCAAGTGTTGCTTCTGATTAGGAAGAAGCTGCATGTATATGAAGGATAAATGTGGATACTGGAAATTACCCAGATAAATGTGTGTTTGAGTTTGATTTCAGCTCGGCTAGCAAAGAACATGCATGATCTGGTGTCCTCGAACAACCCAGACGGGTCTATCACATAACTGCTACAGCACAGATGTTAAAACGAAGCTTGGTCTTGTAATCGAGTCACATCACAAACGAGGCTGTAGAGCAGTACTGTATGGGTCAGGTGTTCCTTAACCGGTCGATGGTTCCAGATTCCAAATAAAATCATGATACGTGCCCAGTAAGAATGTCTTTGCACTAGCGATTGCTCGCATACCCCCGAGACCAGCGTTCACTATCAGTCGTTCCATTAGGACTTTCTTCCCCATTAAATTTGTGGCTAGGTTCTTATGGCGTGGAATTGCTGTGGCGTTGAACGGTTCTTATACTTTGAAGAAATAATGCTCATAGGAGCTGTTGGAGCCTCCATACATCAGTGAAGTTTTCAGCCTTAAGATAAATCCATCAGAATTTAATTCTCCCGTTTTTGAAGTGTGCTTGTTGTTATCAGAGTTCACTGCCATGGGTAGAAATAAGAACAAAGTTGTATTGCAACAGAGGGATGAACGAGTGGGAAAAAACCCCAAGATTTTCCGATTTGTTAAATTCAAGAAATAACAGAACGTTCTTAGTCACCCTTATATTTGAACATCTGACGTGCCATTGGTTAAGCCTAGCTGAAACATGTTTCCCATTTCCCGAAAGAAGGAGAATATGGATGTATAAACTGGTTACTATTGTGAGGTTCACGTTTGATTAATTTGTGTCATTATTCTATTCAACCCTTCCATTTCTTGACATGCATTACGAACACACGATAGCTTCCCAGTTAGGGTTGACTGAACTACAGTGATTCTCCAGCATAAAATATATTTCCCTAAAACGACTACAGTTCCGAGAGCTGGCAAACGTCCTATGAAAGAAACGAGATATTAGTCCTTGTTACCTATCCTTGTCAATGTGTAACTTGACTAAAACTATCCGCCATATAACATCTTTGTAGTGAATATTTTCAGTCATTTAGTCCATTGGTATTGAGTACCACGAAAATCTGTAATCAAACCATAAAGCAACAACCTCAGTACAGCATTACCACCTTCAACAGTATTTAAAGGTCCATACGGCAAGCAAGAGGGGTTTACACGCGATGAAGTAACTTAATCTAAAGTTTATCCAGTAATTGCTTTTCCGGTGAAGAAGCCAAATCACAAAGTGCAAATGATCACTCAGGTAATTAACCTATGCTGTTCAGACATATTCGTTTTGGATCCCGACCTCCAGGAATTATTGATTTACGAGACGCAGTTGTAGTTGTTACTAAAAAACCTTTCCTGTTAAGGAATATTTGATCACTTTCTAAATAATGTTTAACAGAATTATCATTATTTAAAACTAGTTTTTCTTCCGAATGTTGCTATATTTCTGGATTGTAAACCCAGATAATACAGACCTTATCAAATTGCACTAGTTAAGAGTTCCTGCGCTCCAGTGATTCTTAGATGGCTCCCGTCTTGGCGTAACCCAGATGAAAACGTCTGATAAGAAGTCAGTTATGCAAGCAGTTGTTTTCGGTCATTCCCATCGGACTTTTACAATTACATAGAGTATATGCGTTTTACATATGAAAAATCAGAGGAAATCGAATGGGCCATTAAATCGTATATATGGGACAGGCCACGGTCAACTGGAGGGGTATGGGAGGCTGTTTTTGTTGACCATCATCAGTTTAGTGGGAATTCATCCCACTGGAGAAGGGCTTTATCGGGCCATTGCGACCACATTTTGGAAGGTGTTCACGAATCCTCTTCTTGTAGCCGTCGTGTAGTTCTCCCAACAAAATCTGCTTGATAAAAATGAATGAGCGGATTAACACAGGGGGACGAATAACACCTACGTAAGCTATCTTTGATATGTGGCATCAGTAGCGGGAACCACCGATGGGCTCCCCGTCAAGTCTGTTGCTCGCAGACATATTCATGATCAAACTATGGACCAATGAAATACTTCACATTCTCGACATTTGTCGTCTACATGGGCGCTGCATGGACGATATATTTCGCCTAATAAACAAAGAGGATGAGACACCCTCTCAACTGGCTGATTTCACTGGTGCACAACCCAATGTCACATTCAGTATCAAAATAGAAGTGAACTGCGAACTATCATTTCTAGATGTTGCTAAGCTACTTTGGGAACTGGTTTCGATTGGAAACTTATAAGCTCAATTTGTGGTTCACTGTCATAATCTAAAGCGAAACCAATCGGACTCCAGGGCCAATGAGTGATACACATCATGTTTCAGCCCAGTCCATAGATCCAACGCTTGTAGTGTGAGGAGTCAAAGCTACACCAGTACAGACCAGTAAAAAACTGTTATCCATATAAGCAAGAGGAGTGCATGAAATTAAAAATGGAAACAATTTTGCACGAACTGAAGTCTAGTGGACATTAGGCAGATTGTTCCATTTTCCAGACACTGTGTGTGCACTTCGATTTGCGAGAAACACAACGGTCTGCTCACATTGGTGTCCAAAACGTTTTCTGATTGCATTATCCGACACCGCAAAGCACATTAAGAAAACTTCATCTCTATGCAAGTCTCATGTTTGGTTCAGTGAAAAACTGCGGAATTCATTAACAACCCTAGTTATGGCCTAACATATGCAAGTTTTCCGAAGCACCTTTTGCCAAACACAATACATCAAGTGTCACAGATCGGTAAAACGCGATTCACTTCACGTGATCTGCCGATTTGACACTGTCTGCATCGACGAAGATCCTAGCGCAATTTTCAAGTAAAATGCAACCATTTATTTTTCAACCCGTATTCTGTTGTCTAAGGTCGATCCACCTTGGAGCGCAGTGAAAGTTTATAAGCCAATTTCACCAAAATCATGCGGTACACGCTGCACAAAAGAGATGTTACCCGTCTACTTGGCACACGTTACAAGTTAGCAGTTTTGATCACAAGACTTACTTTAAACTGATCAAGATCTAACAGCTGTGGTTTCACATGTGACCCTTGATCAGACGGTTGTCTTATCAACCACCCGTATCTATTCGTCATGCATCCATGAGGTCAAATTCATGATTGATGTACTTTGATTTGTGCATCCGTGCTGTGCGTATAATATTACCGTGTGTACAGACAGTTTGACCCGACTAACACCAAAATTGTTCACTCGACTTAAGATATGTTGATAAAGCAGGCCGGAATAACCAAGCATCCTCTCTGTGTAAGATTCATCCGTTCGTTTTGCTCAACTATTTTGGGCTTAAAACGTTTGGTCCAGTGGGGAAAAACTCTACAGATGAGCTACAACATTACGAATATCTTTTTTCAAATGTTTCAAGTCGCTTCATACTGAGCCTGTGATCACGACGGTTATTCATGCAGCAAATCACATGTAAAATCAATGTACAAACTTGTTTTGCAACAGGTATCAAGTTGGACGTGAACTGCTACACTTTCAGTTAGTGTGTTTTACGTATCTGATGGAGACCAACTGGGCACAGTAGAGAAGCACGAACGGTGTTCCTGCATCTGCGTTAAATACGTACAGTTTCAGAATTGTAAACAGACAGTACTGTGCTTACTACGTTATGGTTTTCAATGGAACCAATGACACCATGGTAGTAGGCCACTTCACGTCATGACTACTTTATCGAATAATAAATCAATCAAGCATATAAAAATCTGTTGTTTGAATCAAGTCGGACTGAAAATTGAAGCAACCCAAGCTAAGTACATAGAGTCTTTGCGGGAAATAAAAAAACGAAAACTTACTTACCGGTAGAGGGGGAGCCGTCAACACATCTGCGAAATTGGTGAAGGGAGTAAAAATCCCGATGGATGTGAGTAAATTCTTTTGGAATTAACAAAGATGAAAAGAAAACTGACGCACTGCATGTGGACGTGCACTCAACAAGTGACTTGAACAGTTAACGAGTTTGTGAGTTGGAATACATTAAAATTAAGATGGCTGTTGCACGAAGGGCACCTTCATTTCTAAGTGATTTAACGTGAATCAAGAACGCGGAGAAAAAATGGCTGGTCTCAAGGCCAGGTGGATTTGAAATTGAAGGCGGCTATTAATAACGTGGAAGCGTACAGTGTTGGACAAGTAAATGTTTTGAATAATGTGGGTACATGTTACTCATGCAAAATATGGTTTGTGTTTGTTGTTCTGTAATTCCACATACACTGTGATGAGATTCGTCCGGAAATCGACAGCTTGACAGATCAGCGTCTGTGGTTAAAAAACTGTGTGGGTACAATGAACTGTTTGAAGAATTGCTCGAATATATTTTCAGACTGTGAACTGTCTGAAAGAATACAATGAAACTAGATTAGGTTGGATGAGCCAGTACATATTAATCGTTGACTTACCGACCACCTTCAAAGTTTTACCAGTATGCCAAACAATATTATGAAGTAGTCAGAAAGTTCTGTTGTATGACTAATGGTCATTCTTCTGTAGAACGATTTTAAAGCCTGACATGTCGCAGATTAAGATGAGGTTCATGGGTGCGAAATAGTCAGGTTGGTAGAGAAGCAACGAGTAAACCAAGGGAAAGCGAAAACAAGTACAATAATTCTAACCTGTTTGGACAACTCAAAACGTCTCTCAAACAGCTGGTGGAAGTAGTAAATCAACTGCGTAACGTTGCCACTGCAGATTTGTGCTTAAGTGTCTTATAAAGTTGTGGGTTGAGTGTCCCTGTTGTAATACCACTTTTATAAGCGATTCCTTGACCTAGATACAATCACACTCCTGGTTATGAGACGACCCGTATAGACATTTTTTCTGCAACACGTTGGCAACTGTCTCCACCTCCTGTTCTATTGTGTTTGCAGAGCAGGATTTAATTATTCCACTGTTCAGGCAAAGCCAGACACTTGATTTTGGCTTTAAGGACAAGAAATCAACAAAATTCGTCCATTTTCTTGTCCAAGTTGTTCCACAATAAACAGAGTGTTGTAGAATGGCATCTAGGAGTCTGTCCAAGTTCAATTCTAGAAAAAGAGATTATTGTTCAGAAGTAAACGTGATGGCGCTGTGCGCCTGGTTGGGTGAGTGAACGATATCAGGTGCATCATGTTCGGAGTTCAGCAAGACAAATATATCGTTTACAGACCGTCAAGAGAAGCACAAAATAGCAATAGATTGACTCAGTTGTTGACGTTCAGGCTAGTCGACGAAAATATCCATCAGTGGTGGGTTCGTTGTTAACATTTAACTGAAGATTGAGGGTGCACCGTAAAACCAATTCTTACAACAGGGTTGTCGGTACGCTGAACCCTGTGTTCGATTGGTCGATACGTTTACAAATTGAATTGACAATCTCAAGCAGAGAAACATATGTCTTCTACGTCATTAACAAAATCGAACGAGCCTCACAGGCTGTATGAACAAGGTTGCCGGCACATAGTTTCTAGTTGTTCTGCTAACCAATTTGTTGTTACGTGGTACGGGGAATTGTACTTATCAAGAATAGGCCTTACCGGAAGATTTGGTCCATGGATCTTGGGTAGACTGTATAGATGAGGGATGATAGAGCCAGTCGGTTTAAGTCACTCAGATTGCCTGTCTCTAGGTATTTTCTGTTGCAAAATGCGCTCGAGACTGTTTGCGATTTAATCCTCGATCTGAATTCTCTTGTCCCGCACGCTTGAAATTGTGCTAAATTTACTTCGATTTGAGAGAACCTATAATATTTTATCACTGTAATTTCTCCTTCTCATAATAACTATGCATACACCTTTGCCAGGACTTCTCATGAGGAGGTTGTCACGTTTAAACTGATAACTTTGTGACACAATGTTGGATGAAACTCCAAAGCATCTATCACTAACACCTGTGATTTGCTCTCTGGTGACTAGCCCATGGAAGGTTGGATATTTTGTAACGCCCAAAATCATCCAATGAAAATTTTCCAATCCTCTTGTTTTGCGTACACACTGCTTTGATTTTGATGGGTCCATGTAATTTTATTAATCTGGTGATGACTTATTGAAAACAATTGTTTGGCACGTTTGCAATGGGAATCTGCGAGAATCCAATGAAAACGACCAACACTCAGTTTATGCATGACCATGACCAATAAAGTAGCTTCAAGTCCATATCAGTCTTTGAACACTTTTTCGAATGAAGGCCCATCTCGTTTTGGGTCGTCAGCATTCGGATGAAACAACATAATCTCACTGTTTCTCACTGGCAACATGAGTTTAGTCTCGGTAATTCTCATACTCAGTTTCGAATAGATAGTAAATTGATGTAGAAGAATGCTCCTTATAGTTGCCCAAAAATGCTCACCTTATCAATAATGATATGATTAATACTAACACGTACAGCGCTTAGATACATGAATTGGGGCAAAGCGTTTGGGACAACTTGCACAGTGGAGAATTTAATCTGATGGAATAGATAATATATCCGGAAAGTCAGCCACCTTTTAACAGTTTTTCAGACAGTTATTTTTAGACAGGCAATGATTGCCAAGCGATACTGGAGTTAAGTCACTTCTCACAGTGCTTATACCGGAAGCGTACGAATAAAGACCAGATGGTTGATTCGTATCATGTTTTTCATTGCTCATTTCTTAGATGAGTGGATAACATTTTGATTGCCTAACTCGAAGAAGACATCCCGCGCGGTACGTTCTTATCTCGACAACATTTGATTAGGATCAGAAAAACTCTGATTAGTGTGGGTAGCAATAGATGTCAAAACATGCATTTCTGAATAAGGTATATTTTGCTGCGTTTATCAAATTTCAGAATTGTATGATATGTGATAGTACGATTAGTTCAAACTGAAAAATTTTTAGCATGTATATCATTCTCACAACAGGAGAAGCTACAATGTCTCAGCGATTGGTAGGGAACATTTTATCAGCAGTTTTTGAACCCAGCAGAGCAGTAAAAACAAGCAGCTTTTAACCGACATTCTCGAATGCGCTTGAAAAAGACGTCACGTCTAACGAAATCCAGATCGAGGACTGTAATCTGCACGACTGGGTTGGTAACATAACAGTCGACTGAATGGTACTGAAGAGAGTTAGGCACTCGTTAACGGAACCATTTAATAGATTCTCTATTGAAGTCTACTGCTGACACACGAATTACAGTAACCGGTTTTTTTTAATACTTAAGTAGGGTAGTTAAAAACTCTTTAAGACCCAATTATTTTTGAACCCTATGAGGTATACATACATCTTTTTGGGGTTCAGTAGCTTATTTCTAAAGGTGGTCTACCAATGGACTACTTCAGTTATAAGTTAATTTTAAAGCGGAGTTATGCGAATCTTAAATTACTCCGACGGATTCGACGTCTGTCGCGTTATGCAGATATAAATATCCTATCAATTTAGTTGACGTTCAGTGGTGTATGTGGGTATAAGATAGCATGAATGGTAAGAAGTTTTAGATGCTGAAAAGTAAAATGATCAAATCCTGCAATGATGGTGTGGATATCACTTTAGAATTATTTAGGAATGCCCGCCACGTGACCTTCGGCGTAAGGAAAGGAAAATTTGAATCCTTTGGAGAATAATTTCGTGGGAGAATGTAGCAGGTTTGCATTTTTTGATTTACAGCGTGTAGGCGATAAACAACATTGAAGCAGAAACGGACAAGAGATGAACGTGTAGGTTCACACGAAATTTAGTGTGATTAACACCACGGTAAACATTTTTGTTCACAGACTACCAGCAGATGAGTCCCGATCATCACAGTTTCGTTGGAAGCCAGTATTTTTGAGTTCTGTTGGTGTAACAAAATTATGAACTACATAGGTGGGTTAGCTTGGAGATCAGTTGATATGAGGTGTCTAGCGATCGATAATAGGGGAATTCTAGTGGCGGATTTTACCGATACGCGATTATTAGATCACCATTTGTTTAGACCATTTTGGGCCATGTCATGTCATTTGTTGAAATAGAGGTCAATTTATTATGCTCCGACTGACATGCTTTCAAGTGTATATGCTAATTAAAAATATTCTTTAGACAGCGAAAGGTTCCATTTTACTCACAGGGCCCCATGATTTATATGTCCAACAAACAACTTAGTGACAAGCTAAATGAGTCACACACACAAAGTTGATCACCAAGGTGCTTCATCTCTGCTTAGTACGGATTTAATCGATTGTACTGTTTTCGCACCTACTGGATTTATAATTTTCACAAATATGAACGTGCGACGAAAATACGTGAACTTGTTTTCCTATTCGCCTCTCCATCAATGCTCTTTCAGTAGTTTTATTCGCCTCTGGTCTTCCGAGACGATGTTCACTCCTGTAATGTAGTCATGCCTACTTATAGTGGGAAAACCGGAGCGTTTACCTTGCATCAGAAATGTGGTGTACGGAGTTCTAACCATTCCGTTCAGATTCTAGAGCTTTTCTATTTCAGTGAACACGTTCTGATGAAAGTTGGTTAGAACTATCCGAATGCCCTGCAAGACAGTAGGTCGCCTCATAAGAACATGTGGCAGCACATGCTTCATTTGATAAAACATTTATCCAAGGTGAACTTGGGTATTCAAACTGTTAAGGTTTTGGGTGAAACGTTAACTGCAAAAGAGAGAGAGGAGAATCGGCTGCAAGTTTATGAACTGCAATGATGAAAAGATAGATCAAAACACGAAAAACTTGAAGTAAGAAAAACGAATCTCTTTCCCGCTGAGCCTCTCACGTGGTACAAACTCGCCTCAAGGTCACAGTTTTATGCGACAACCACAGTGATCACTGCTCATCGACTTCATATCAAGCACGGCGGAGTGGCCACACGTAGTGTTACAGCTGCTCAGATAATATGGCCTGATGATGGTATGACCGGAGTTTAAGTGCTGTTCGTGGCAGACTATATGCCATCGACAAGCCCAAACAAAGCGAAAGTCGAGTTTACAAACATTTTCTGGAATAGACTCGCTAAGTGTTCTGTCTTTTCACGCTGTGCAAAAACGGCTATGCCACCTGAATGGTGCTTAACTCGTATTCATCAAATTCCTTCAGTACATACGAGCAATGAATATATCACTCAACATGTGTGATGATTCATATGAGTACATCTCTCTGCTATCGGAACGATGCAACTATCAAGAGACGGTAAGTATGCTTATTTTTTGGAGCGGAAAATGTGGAACACTAGATGTTACATAAAATACGGGTAACAACAACTGAGAAAAGCCAACCATCGTGCTTCACAAGTGATGGGCGGTTGCTGTCAGTCTGAAGGCTGATAAACTGTCCAACTCAACAGGCGATGCATTCACAGAGTCGAAAGACAACTACTGATAAGGAATGCCTCAAAAGGCGCAGCCAGTCGATCAAACACCATCAAGTCAAACGAGTTGACTGGATCAGTATCGTGAATTGTTTTCATGTTGTGCCTTGCAGTGGATGACGTCGGTTTTCCGTTCTCACACCCCATTACCATCGTCTACTGCGCAATTGCATTCAATAACTAATTAGAAAAATAATTTCTCTTTACTGTCGTAATCAACCATATGGTCTTTAGATAGGGTATCGTCGTAACTGTAGTGGAGCCGATCGACTACATGAAGGACAGAACATTTTGGCAGTTCATGACTAAGAGGATTTCGAACAACAGACACATTTCACCCACAGGGTGAGTAAGCCACTGCGTACTACGGATTATCACTAACACCAGTTATGATATGGTCAACTTTGAAGAACGGAGTGAGGAAAATCTGCTTGTTTCTAAGTGTACACATATCACTTTTGGTCGGGCTTCGACTGACGTGAACATCAACAATATTCTGAAGGTGTCTATTTGTGATTTACACCATCCTTGTTGTTATTTCCTGTTATTAAAAACAGCCGCCAGTGCAAATCTGTCATACTCGGTGAAACAGTGGTCCAACGAAGTCTCTCGTAACATGTACCAGTGGCGAAACTTGAAAGTCCTGACCGCTTTAAATGAGCTTGCAATGCACTGAGCGTTGTATCGAACAGTGCTTTTGATTAGCAAGTGGACTGTCAAGACCAGTAATCTATCGTTCGACTTCTTTTGTCGTGAAAATACAGCAAGTTTTTGATAAGCGGAATTTGAGTGGTCACAAACTGTAAGAAAATATATTACTGATAATAATCAGGTTATCCACCTATCGCTGACAAAGTTTACGCCAGCAACCTAAATGGTCAGCTACATCTCAGTCATACTTCAAAATGTCCGTCAGCGTTTTACCTGGAGAACCACATATTGTCGTGCAATTTGTTCGTGGGACAGACTAACCAAGTTTCGATGTAACCGGAGGTACAGTTAACATATCGTAACATGTCTTTTGTTGTCTTTCATTGTTGCTGAACCGAATCAACGGGGTCCAATGCATCAGATTGGTGAGATTCCGGCCTCAAAAAACTGATATCGATGTTGGACTTCACAGGAAATTTATCATACTGTATTATCTCCCGGGTTTTCAGATTGAATAACCAGTTTGACACCAAAAGGTTTTCTCTGGTGTGAAACATTTCGAAAATCAGAAGTAGCCATTATTACGTTAATGTACAGAGGCCTTTTCATATATATCGATCCAATTCATTTCCATTCCGCTTAATAAAGAGCGTTCGATTGGGTTATTGGTTTGCAACTGGAAATGGGCATAGTACAAACCGGCAAGTAATCTTGAACAAGTAGTCTTTCTGTCATAGCATGGTTCACTCTATACTGTTCAAACACAGTGATCAAAAATCAATTGCAAGAACATCTAAGTCTATGCGGTTAACCTGAAGATTTGGGGACATTGTTCTTACCGGAACCAAACAGATACCCACAGGGTCAGTTGTCCTGAAATGTTGTGTAGTCCAGCGTGGTGATACATCCAGCTCACATACGGTTGCTGCAAATTCTGTCAACAAAACTGATTCCAAATGACAGTCACTAAGCTAAATCGTTTTAGTCCAGCCAATTTATACCGGAACAGGCGAGCCAAACAGAATAGCTTTATAACTGGGTTTTGTAATGGCTTGGTTTTACTCCAGAATAATTGCATAAATAACTCTGCCCATCTTCTACGATATAACATATTCATACTGCACGCTATCAGCTACAGAACTGTTTGTAATTGACTCAGGCGTCAGTTGCATCTAGAAAACCCATCTTACCAGGGCACGATGTATTTGGTTTATAATTCACCATCATAGACATTAGTTACTCGTTTGAACCCACTCTAGCTTCCACGTTTCGCGACAGACATCAGGGTTCCCCTTCAGTCACACACAACCTCTCATTCCTAAGCATATAGCAGGACAAACGACGATTAAAAACGCAAATTTCGGGTGTTAAAAAAGCAATTGCACTTAGTTTTCGGTGTCAATAAAGTTCACCGGAACAACAACAGTACGCATATTGAGGGTTCGTTTGGTTTCTTTAGGAGCAAGTGAAGCGCAATCACTCAAACACATCAGTCACTCAAATGTGGTAAGCAAATCAAGTTTCGCTAATAGTAACTAACGACCAGGTCAACGCCTGAGATCCCATTTGGATCAGTTTAGTGAGAGGTTGCACGTCAAACATTCACGAAGGATTACGTTCCAACTTGTTGTTTAGTAAATTACTCCAAAGTAGTTTCGGCCCTTCCTAATGTTGTTGCTCATTATCCGTGTTTGTCAGATGCGTTCACCACAAGAAGACCTTGATCGGTAGTTGATCAAGTGAGAGCATATAAACCGTATACAGCCTTGTACGTGGAAAGAACTACTAGTCGAATGATTACACACCGTAACCTGAATGCTTTTACCAGTGGTAGCCTAGGTGATATAGGTTATTTCGAAGCTGTTTCGTGCATTAAGGATTTGTTTTACCCGATCACAACAGTTGAAGCTTTATTGCGTTGATAAACCGTCAGTTTGGATTTTAAAAATTTATTCTGGCAGTTTTCGAACTATAATCACAATTCTATGTATGACGTAATTCTACACTGTAAATCGGGCAGTCCGGTTAGCATTCAACGTATTTCTGTAATGTTAGATCTGAGCACTTAAGAAGATTTATTAAAGTCGCTACAACATTAGTTATCGGAATTATTAGCAGGTTCCTTCATGTTATACAAATTACGCGATTTACAAGCACCTTTATATCTCGGCAAAACATAATCTCGTAATTTTGCCCAGTTCAGTAAAGTTAACGAAGGAATTCGTTAGAAGATTTCTGGCCTTCAGAAGTGCGTTGACATGCTCAACATTAGATTTGTTAGCAATTTCTGTAGTCATTATAATGAGCATTTTTTCTACATTATTCCCATCAAAGGGTATCACCGGATGTTGATCGTGTCCCTGGTTACCAATTTTGTGTGTATTCCAATAAAATGTTTATAGTTTGCTCAAAAAGAGGTTGATTACTCAATTTTTTCGGCACTTTTCGTTTGCAATATAAGACTGTTATCATGAACCGCCATCTACCTGCTTGAGGGACTGTGCTGCCGAATAGCCGCGATAGGCTCAACGGACACTAAGGACAACTTTACTGAAGCAACCAGACAGGAATCGAGAGAATTTTGGGATCCTAGTATTTTTTAATTAGTGTAGTGTAGGGTGATATACCGTTTACGTAACAATGCAGTATGAATTGGAAAGAAGATCTAGACTTAATTATGGCACACATTTTCAGTCAATTGGTCGATTGGAGGCGACCGGCCGCAGTGTCCAATGCATGCTCACTGTAGTATTGTGGGACAGCTACATCAGCTCCCATAAAACTTCATGTAATGTTGGTATTACGTCCTTCAGTGAGTAAATTATTGCACCGTACATGACAAGCTCCGTCGCAATCTGGGCACCATTTTGATGAAGATAAACGATCTATGATGTTCTCCAGAAGGTTTTTGATTTCTACATCGTCAAATGGTTATGGCCACCGGAACTTCATCCTAGTATTCATGGTCTTGGTATCACTTGATTCGAGAACGGGGGCGCACCGATGATGGTTCAATCACTAAGTCTTACAACATACCTAAACGCATTTCATCGTTACGGTACGAGTACCTTCAATATCCGTTTGAATTAATGATAAAACTTTGAACTCACAAGTAAAATTCGTAGGATGTACTCTGCGGAAACATTTCCACTGATCTTTTTCTTTACGATACACGGGCTGTTATCAGTTGGTATATATCAATTCAATTAGTCCTGAAGTAAGAATGGTTCATTGGCTGCACGAAGACTACCAGTCACGTCCGAATGACGCGGCACGAGTTAAAAGATTCAGATCTTAAACAAGTCGAGTAAGGATCTCCCGATGCAGACAATATCGATCTTGCAGTGAGACACATGGAAAGAGGCGTAAGCTAACAGGTAGCCTAAAAGTAAGCTTGATACACGAGGAATTAGCAAACGTATGTAAATAACATAACTAGAATATTAGACTAACAATAACAACCACTTGACGGCTAGCATAAACTGATGACTACAAACCCTTAACGTCATGCTATAGACCGGCTAACTCTCATCTGCTCCTGTACAGAAGATTAGAGTTTATAACGATGTATCGCAAAGGCCTCAGCAAAAGATGAATTCAGTATAGTAGTTGGGTGATAGTAAACACGAAAAGCTTTCTCTGCTCGAGTTTCATGCCCCGTTTCTTCCGAATGTGCCGGTCTTGTTGTTCACTATCCATTTCGTGATTTGCATCAAAGCAGGCCAAGTTCAAAGCGTTCTTACCGTTCGGCCGACGAGCTTGANGTACTTGACTCGACGAAAACAACTGAATTCATAAGTAATGTTAGATGTGGCCAGTAAGTTACTTGGGTCTTTCCTCGATGTGCAGGGTAGCCCTGTCATCTGGTTGACCAGTCTCAATTCTGGCGCGTTGTATATAGCTTTGGGAGCACATTTCAGTCTACGTTGGATGAGTGCGGTTACGTCCTCACTGTCGTTTGGCAATACAATATACACGTGTTTGTGGGACACTGTTTCAGACATGGACCGTTGCGACCATGTTCCAGCGTATTTTGAGATTAAGCAAGTGAGGTAGCCCTTGTGATTACTGTCATCTGGTTGACCAGTCTTAATTCTGGCGCGTTGTATATAGCTTTGAGAGCACATTTCAGTCTACGTTGGATGCGTGCGGTTACGTCCTCACTGTCGTTTGGCAATGCAATATACACGTGTTTGCGGGACACTGTTTCAGACATGGACCGTTGCGACCATTTCCTAGCGTATTTTGAGATTAAGCAAGTGAGGTAGCCCTTGTGATTGGTGGATGAGAGCAGACTGCTTATCAATTGTCTCGGGTGAGCAAATCCTGCGAATCCTACTGAATAGGGTTCTAACGAGACCACGTTTGAGTGATCTTGGTGCATAGCTTTTGAAATGAATATACTGCTTCGTCTAAGGGGGTAGCTTATGCACTCTCCTTATGATGGATCCATCATTGTTCACAGGCATTTCCAGATCTAAGAAGGAAGGTGTGTGATTCTCCTGAAATTCTGTGGTGAACAAAATGTTGGGGTGTAGACTATGGATTGGTGGGCAGAGTTGGTCAGTAGATTGTTGTGAATCACAGACACGGAATATGTTACCATCTAGGTTCTAGAGCGTTGTGGGGCGAATGGTTGTTGTTGCTTGTTTTTCTCAATACGTTATAAAAATAATCAGCGCGCTTTAAAGAAAGGTAGTGTAAAGGTTGTATTATAGTTTGCATCAAAATCATGGATGAACGAAACATTTGTTAACAGTGGTTTCACGTCGAAAGATACCACTATCTTGTCCTTTAGTTTGGTGTCTTTTAAGAAATCGACAAATGAAAACGTGTCCTTCAGGGTCTGTTGATTAAATTTCTGCCTAGTGGTTCCAACACTATTACAATCACTGGGTCAGTTTATCATTGATACTATAGTTCTCAACTGTATGCCAGTTTTGTGAATTTTCGGTATGCCGTGAATTTTGGATATCTGGAATTCTTTGAGTATGATTTCATAGTAGGGTGTCTTATCCAGCAGGTTACACTTCCGTAGGTTCCGGACACAATCGGTGACTTCCATTCCAAAGATATAGTGAAATCTTCCTTCCTAACATCCGGGCGGAATTCTGAACGGTCTGCCAGAATTTTTGAGGTTTTAGCGATATGGTCAGTTTTATTCAGCGTGACTGCACCGGAGCTCTTGTCCGACGGTGAGGTGGTGATGTTTGGGTCTTTTTTTAATGTACGTGCGCCCCGCTACACAGACACTTTTGGTTGATTAGCGTAATTTGGCACTAGTGAGCCAAATCGACCAGTTTAACTTTGAACCAACTAGTTGCATCATTAGATGTGGAGTCTAAATCTGCAAATTATTCCTGAGACATGATTGTTTTAAATGATAAGACAGCCATATTTTCACCAGTACTAACTGATAACTTCTAGGGCAGTCTGGCAGTATCTACTCAATGGAATCCAATAGGTCATAGAAAAGCAAATGTCTGGTTAAGCAAACGGCTAAATGACATCCGTTTATATCATGTGCCAACTAAGTTTAACGACCAGCAAAACGAACAACAAGGCCCCGAAAAGAAATCCTTTAGGTTCACCACGTTTCTGCCTAAATATAAGCAACAGTTCATATGCTAGACAAATGCGACCTTCCAGACAGTATCGGAGCTAACACATTCTGACTTATAGGCTGACAATTTAGCGTGACAACAGATTATTGCATTTGTTGGAACTCGCAACTGCCTTTGTGTTCAAGGCAAAATCCTGGTTGTCGACTGGCAGTAGCGGTGTTGTCTGTGAAATTAAATCGACATACGAGAAAGAATTAGACCGGTGGCTTTTTTAGGTCACGACTGAGAGACTAACAATCGTAAAATGACATACACAATGAATGAATATGACCAACCGGAATGTTTACTGTTGCAAAACACTTCGTGGTATAGTCATGGTTGCTAAGAATTGCGCTCTGTTCTGTCTGTCCCATTTCGCCCATTGTGACAATTTACACAATAAGCAGCCTACATGAACCAATGAACATCACTCAAACTGACGGACAGAATCATATCTTACTGAAGGGCTTGAAACATGTGGAAAGTTAACTATGTGAGCAATTTAGCTCAACAGAAACCCGGTGAACAAAGTATTGTGTTGATTAGTTGCACGGTGGACATATCCCAAAGGTAATCCTGGCAGTATCGTCAACTTTCAACGTGAATAAGTCGGACTGTGTGTAGTTAGTTCGAAAAATAACATGTTAACAGCTTACTGATGAGAGTACACATTACTTGGGTGCGAAAGCTACCAAATGTATGACCCGTTTTAAAAGTAAATTCATCAATCGCTGTGACGTGGGGTAATTCATTATTCAGATTATCAACCATATGTTGGACAAGTCGCTCACTTGCAAACGCTCACCTTAAATGGAACAGTCTACAACAGTTCAGTTGTCTCTACAAGTGTGGTAATTTACAGTGTTATTGATTTCACCTGATAAACCAGTGAACCATTCATATTGTAATCGATATACACTCAAAGATGTCTGTTTTACAGCATATTCCTTTCAGGATGTTATGGTAGATAAATGCATCAAAGAAAAATCGCCTGGTGAACGATGAAAGGAAAGCGGTCGGTTGCACTCAGAATAAGATACAGGACTGCATACGCTACGACAGATTTAGTCGAGGTGTTGAACCCGAGACAGTACTGACTTGCAAGAAAAACGCATGGAATCTAGAACACTGATATAGTGTGCTGCGTATTTTTGCGGTCATTGTGCAGACACCAATTATCGATCGATGCTTCCGGGCCAAATGCAGCTGACCCACACAACGTGCAAAAAACGAGTGGGATGTTTGAGAGACAGGCTGTGGTGTGATTCAATTCATCGAGAATTTTATGAAAAAGCCTGCTGCTGAGTTGCTTCTAGACTGATCTTCAGGTCAAAAGTCCATCACTGTGAGATTATTGTAAAAGACACATTTGCGAAAAGTTTATGTTTCAGTGGGAATCGAACCAGAAACGGCATGTTAGGACGCAAAAATATTTTAACACGGAAGCCTCGAACTAACGTTGAGCGCTCAAAATGTTCCCAGCCAAACTCAGTTACCTATCCAACCCAATGTTAAGTTCAACAAATCGGGCTGTCAAAAACATTTTCGGATTTTGCTTGAAAATAGTGTTGGAAGATCAATTCGGTGTATTCAAAAATGCGTCACTGGAAGACTGTGCAAAAAAGTCAAATCAGCTGGGAATATTGAGAGTGGTTCTTCCTTTCAACCACTAGTGTTCATCATCTGACATCTCAATAAGATTGGACTTCTCCGAAGTGGTTGACTGAGGAGTGTGGATGGATGACTTGTTGAGGGTGGATGGGAAAACTTTATGAACAGGATGCCGATTTTTGTTTGTATCGAGTTGGGGAGCTAGAGTGGGGGAGAAGCGAGTTGATTGTGGATTTAGAATCGAGGTAAACTCTAAATGGTTAAAAACGTCCCCGTACAAATCTTATGTAAATGCGGAACGCATGTTGACAGAGCTGAAGTGCTAAGGCAAATTAATTACTGTGTCACCTTTCCAGAAATATTGAGTTCGAATTCTAAGTAGTATTCTTTCAGACAGTTAGTACGTTTAAGGGTTTGTGAATATGCCCATCCAGTACGATTTGTTGTGCATCCAATGCCGACTCTTCGCACATATCTTACTTTGTTCCGTTTTCAGCGGAAACTGAAAAGTTTTTCCCAAACTTTGTTTTTGCATCTAAGTACTTCATAATTTGTTGTATTGTTTGTCTGTTCAGCGTTGCAGTTATGGATTTTTCAGTACGCGCATTTTCATCGGAGTTTTTCTTGGGCATGAAGAGTAATACCTCAATTGATCGATAGTGACAATTTTTAGCATGAAGTTTGCATTCGAACTCTATTTCAATTTTTGAATTATCTCAGTTGTTAGGATTAGAATTTAAAACAGTAGCGATCACAATGAAAACTATCTGGTTCAGATGTATCGATTCAGAAGCGGCCGAAAGCCTTATATCCAAGAAAAGTTTGGAAAGCACTCACTGATGCTAGTATTAGAGTGTGAAGTGAACATATTGGCCTTCATAGGAATTGGTGGGAAGTTTTTGAAGGACTAATTTAACACCAAACGGTTGTGTATTGGGTTAAGGAGAAAAGTTGAGGTTTCTTAATCAACCCAAATCATTCACCACGAAATTGGAAAGCCAATGATGAATGGGGCGGAAGAAGTTCTAATGGTGAATAGGTGCCACACTAATAACCACCGACTGACACATTCTAATTGGCATTCAGTTATGGCAGGAAAGTTAGATAATTATTGTGGCCAACAAAAAGACGACTTCGATGGTGTCAGCGTAATTATAGCTTAGTTCATACTGAGGTCTGCACGAACCCAGAGACGGGCACTACGTGTCATGGGCAAATTGGCAAACTTCACAGTGCTTTGTGTAATAGATAGATGCTTAATAACTGTAAGCCCATTGCGTAACAGTCCCTCGTCTGGCCTGATAGTGTACTCTAGCAAACCATTGGAGTGTGGTCTGGTAACAAACATGTCAGTCACAATCGTTGGAAACAATGACTTACTTAACGCTTTAGTTCCCACTTCGTTAACATGGTTGAAACCCTTGTTTTCAAATGCGATTTATCCAGTGTACCTACACTGCCGTATCATGGCCGGAAAAGCAGTGGCTAATCATCCAATCACAAACCACTTCGAAAACGTTTGTAGGAGACCGTGAAGCGATTAATTTGTCTTTAGTCTATCATACAACAGTCGACTGTACAAGTTTTCGAAATATACCTTGAAAACCTATCAAATTTACACTAGCTGACTGTGGACAGGAGTAAGCAGAAAGTTTTATAACATAACGCGTGCGTTCAAGTCCAATATACAGTCACTGTTTAATCTTCAGGCACAGTTTTAATCATTGATATACAATGAAATTTTGGGTTTTTCAAGTAAATTCCACTCTCTCCCAGTTTCAAATAACCTCAAACAACATAACATGAATTATTCTGTGATAACATTCCAGGCAAAGTACCAAAAATGGTTATTTTTGAGTGGTTTGCATTCCTAAGTTTAGTGTACAGTCGGAATCAATCAAATGTGCAATTGAAGTTAGAAGTAGCACTTTCCATTTGTTTCAGTCGAGTTTACGAACGTGTTTCCTTTAAGCTTCGTGGTTTACCCACAATCTTGTTTTAAATTAAGTTAATACGAGCAGTTTGAAAATGGTCTACAAACAAGATAATTTTGAATCTAGGTTCCTGCAGGTGCAACCAGTAGCTGAAACTGAGGCCGATAGATCATTTTAAGGCCAATCGGTTTGAATAGCTTGATTTTTTCATGGCTATATTCAACTTTATGCCAAATGATACCAAGGATGAGAAGGAACAGTCATTAACGATTCCTGGAAAAATTGTTTCTCACCTGTGAATCAGTCCGTTGTCTTCCTTCTAATCTTGATTGTTTAAGACTGGTGAAGTTGCTTCATACGCACTTTTTAGCACAGAATTTCGCGAGCAGTAAACATGTTGGTCTGACATAGGGAAGACACAGCCTGTCACACAACGTCAAACGCCATATCTACCGGACTTTCCGAACAGCAGCTAATCTTCTGATCCAGTTTCAGTATACTGAGGGCTGAACATGATGATCAGAATACCCAGTTACCCCTTGAAACTTCCAGGTAAATTGTCCACTAGCCACAATCGCATTTGTGGAGTATTTTGTGGCTTATGAAAAGAGTTCTGCCGAGAAGAAAGTCCTGGAGATGACGCTCAGAATCACCTCAAGTTCATTCTAGATAGTGACTGTTTCAAAGGACTGATCTCGAGTACACACGTATACAAAATATTTTCACACGCAAACCCCTTAGCCAATTGCAGTGACGCCCTACAACCCTACAACAGTTTGTGGTGAGTTTCAAAGTCTCTTCCGTTTTTTTCGGATCACTCACAAATGCAGCTCACTCGGTTCGATTTCAGTGACTCGACCTATTGGTTTGTTGTGAGGTAATGTAATCGACTAGTGTCGCTGTTTATGTAGTC
Organism: Paragonimus westermani; assembly: GCA_008508345.1. Classification (NCBI taxonomy): domain Eukaryota; kingdom Metazoa; phylum Platyhelminthes; class Trematoda; order Plagiorchiida; family Troglotrematidae; genus Paragonimus; species Paragonimus westermani. The sequence goes on from QNGE01001745.1 coordinate 24,058, forward strand.
AGTGTTGGAAGACAGTGGATTACCCTGGCAACTAAACGACATTGTTTGCTTTTAAGTGAGCGATGAAACTGACGCTAAGCTGTTTAGGCCCGCAATTATACGACGGATTGCAATGGGCTGTCTTTACAACATACACCCAGGTCAACGTATACAGTTTGATTGGGCTACCTCTCGGAAACACCTGTTCAATATTCAGTTATACTGTAATAAAAAGAACTGCTCAGTTAGATCCACCTGATATGCGATTCGTATTGCTATGTACGGGTGAATCACAGCGTTCAGCAGAGCGCCTGCTTATATTCAGGTGAGCTTTAGTGAAACATAACAGGTACAATGATTGGTAAAGATCGCTTGAGCGTGAAAATCTCAGTGAATCACTGTTACACTGCACCACGCTACATTATATGCAAAAGTGTTGTGCAGCTCGCTGGCCTACTTCATGTGCCGATATATTTTTGATTCACTCGGAGTTCAAGACTTAGGAACGGGTTCATTGCCGGTTCATGGAGACTTACTAGCCTGTCCACAGTTGCTCAGTCAATTACTAGGTTCACGTAACTGGGAAACCGTTCAGGCGAATCACAGCTGTGTGTTCTGGTCACTCGAAATAAACCTACTGCTCGCATACTTATGGCACGTGTAGCTCTCATAAGACGCCAGAAAAACTCACTTCGGTATCTCACTTGTTCAGTTGAATGAGCAATATCGGTCAATCACAGAATAATAACTGATGTCGGATTTGTTATCCGCTGTGTAGAAACTCTCAAATAAATCTTGATTATATTGCCCTAATTAATCCGCCCAGCCATATCAACACAGGTGTAGTTAACTTTCCATCAGCATTCACAACCGTAAACACACAAAAGCCACAAGTTGGAATGGAGAAATGTAACACTTTTTGATTAGAACGTTCGAAATTTAAAGCTTTAGTTTCCACTTGAACTTGTGTTTAATATAGTTACGTCTCCAAAATTGCGGTTCGCTGCGTGCATTGGATTTTTGTGGTCAACAAGGAAAATCAAAGTGGCCCATTCTGATGATATATTTTCACAACTAAAGTGTTTTACCACATCTGTCATTTTGTAGTGTAGGAATTTAGCAGAACAGATCGGTGGTAGTGTGTCATGTGCAGTAACAGGGATGTCAAAGAACAGTGGAGTAAGTCCGTAATGTGTTTTGGGAATTGTTGATACCGACTGTTTACCCAAAATGATTGTACACAACAATCCGAGATAACACACGTATCTGTAAAATATTATAGTTACGTAAACTTGAGTACGCGTGACACACATCCGTTTATCCGCATTGAATATTAACAAGAGGTCATTTTAAAACATTATGATATGTTTATATATAGGCACTGTTAAAGATAGGTTTCCACATAACGTCAGTGCTACAGGTCCTAGTTCGCCAATGTTTTCAGTAATAATATATTCTGATTTCAATTAACCTGTGCTGCACTACATCATGCCTGTCTCAGTGGTTATGTTTAATTGATTCTTATTTGGTGAACATTTGCTTCGCTTTGGAAAACTGCGCACAAATGAGAGCAGATGGTGTCCTTTGCACCATCGTTTTTTGGTTATGTTAGTCCAAGTAATTGGTAAGGCCAGAAACACACACTGAGTTTATGCTTATAGGCATTGTTAAACAGACGTATGCTATCATTGGATTGCCAGCACATACTTGGCTATGTCTTTTACTTAAAGGCAGTGATTTTACCTACAAAGTATTAACCGCGTAAATGAGGTGTTTGACATGCGTCATCTGACATGCTGTATTTCTCAATGAGACATTTCGTGGATGAGGGTGGCTATCTCACTGTTTGAGATGCAGCTGTTGTTCCAACCACAAAAAATATGCAATAAACGCGTCTACAAACCGCCATATCTTTCTTCTTACCTTGAAACATTCAAGAATAGCGATTCTAATTCATTTGGCACACGTGTAATACAATCAATCGTTTTCAATTTCTGGACAACCCACTTGGACGACAGGAATGCTCAGGCCACCTGGTGGCGTGCGCACACATACTGGCAGAATACTTAAGCTCATTCTCCAAAGACTACAACATCAGACGTCCTGGTTGATTTGGAGTTCAGCCTGCTGCAGAAGAAACTGCTGAGTATACGCCAACCATGAAATGTACTTTTGCCCGTCCGGCGTCTGTGAACCAGTGTTCTGTTGAACAAATTTCTGGATTAGATTAATAATATCCCCTACATCCCGTCTATATTTTAACTTGTTCTTGCGGAATGTCAACTGTATGATCCTATTTTATAGTGATTATGTTGCCTAGCGCTGCTGCGACCTCCATCTTGGAATTGAAGATCTAATCATTACTGATGCGTTCTCGTTAACCAGGACAACATGACTGTCCCATAACGAAAGTGATATCGCTAGTGAGTTTAACGGTTTGACCGGAACCTCATCGACTCCAGAAGGCTATCTTTTGGTCGGCAGATGAAGGCGTGTTCTCCAACGTAAACACTTAATTCTTCACCAATGAAATAAGTATATAGAAAGGATTGTCGTCTTCACTCAAATTTAGATACACTCGACCAACAGCGCACTTAGTAGGAGGGCGTTGTGCGAAAGCCAGATATCAGATTCGTTGTTTCTTATAGAGTATAAACGCTGACGAAATTCGGTCCTGTGCTCTCGGAGCCTTCGAAACTGAATATCTGGCAACAGAGGAGCAAGCGACATTCAAGTTCTGAGTATAACTGTTAACAAACAACAGCCTGATCATCAACAGGAGTTGGTTGTTCAAAAGATTATCAGACAAAGAAGAGGTTTTTGAATCCTGGATAAGGAGCTATGTAACGGCTTTTCCAGAGATGGAAGCCACTGTGAGTTAATTTTAACCCACAGATCCAAGGGCACACAGTAGAAAGGTACCTCGAGCGAGAATAAGTCAAGTTTGATGAGCGATACAATCAAATTTCAGCTTTTCTTCAAAGCAACCATATCAAATCACATTTTGTTGAAGTAGTTGCCGCACATATGACTGCCTGTTCTGTGTAAACTCTCGGTTCACTCTTTCATAAACTAATGTTGAGGGATGAAACAAAATTGACACTATCCAGCCGGAATAATCTTCACACCTATCTGCGAGCTTCCATAACAAACCTTCGTACTTATGACTTGGTTATTAGCTGCGGATATTTCCTGAAGGAAACCTCAACGTTCTACTAATATGTAGCCTGAAAATCGAGCAGTTAATTTTGCTGATGAGAAAAATAAATGAACTTAGAAGATTTTCAGTTACAGAATCCATCAGCCTCTGTGCATAACTTAGGAGGTGTGTCCAAGTGCATGAGTGGAGAAACCAGCTGCTGTTTTTAGTCAAGAATATTCAAAACAACATGATACTTTATGATAGAACGAAAGCGATCTTGTTCAACAATCGTTCTATCCATATCGTACTACTATGGTGTCATAAAAGTGAGATTGTTGGTCGGGTCTATTAGAGACCCCTCTCAACACGTTTTATACCTCTGATGGACCCGGTGGTGTCAACATGTGTGGTAACTGAGCTGGTCAGTAAACCGAACCAAATCCTTGAAATAAAAAATGATTTGGCTTGGTAGCTGGTGATAACAGAAGGTGTTTTGAATATTGTGTATGCTCTGCAAAAAGAGATTCATTCATCCTCTTCACTCTTATTGATTTTGAAAAGTGTTCGGCAGGAGGTGCCTCTGTTTTCTTAGGCTGATGGGTGACGTTATAATCTGTAAAGTACAGTCATTATTGCACAGCCGGATAATTTAACGGATGCTCACGGGATGTCAGTGACAATCAGATAAACGCAGATAAATACAAAACATACCTTGAGACGGAATCGATTAAGCAAGAAGAGTTATTTGTTACAGGATCCTCAACAGTCGGTGTTTGGCCTCCGTGGTTTGTTTAGTTTGTCTCATCTTTCCACGCGAAAAGAAGCGCGATCTACAAGCGGGCTAACATGAACGGTGAGAAGCAGAACATCTACTTGATAACCACGTAGTTATCAGTGGCATGCATTTCACATGTGGAGATTAGGGTGACAAGTGCTGTTTAATTTATACGGATTCGGTGTATCTTACCCGTATTATTTCTGCTGGTCTTTTCAAAAATGCCACTCCCGTGATAAGGATGCTTACATGGATCCCCAGTGATTATTACTATAACAGTACGTCATTGCGTCATCATAGTCCTTCGTCTGGTACCATGGGTTCGGCTACCAAGCATGGGTGATGGTGATCTGACACAGCTAGTTAGAACCAACGTTCGCCCGTATAACTGAACGTAATCAAAGCTGTGAGCTTACATCTAAGGTTGTAGTGATTTACTCTCAAGTTGAGTCTACTAAAATACTCCGTTCAAAATTGAGGTTTGAACTATATAAGAGATTACATGGGGATCAGTTAATCTGCTTACCGCCATACATTTCACACTAGCAGCGTTATGATAGCGTCACATTCATGAATTCGGAACTGTTGTTCGTTTGCCAGTCGGTGTAGAATAATGGAGGACCTCAATTCAAATCTCCGTTGTACACAGCCTACAAATAACATGTTGAATCGGTCGACCAGAGCGAATCACAGCAAAAAATGCTCAGGTCTGGAGCACTAGGTGAAACATTTCAATCCAAATTTTTGTCTTCGGATTTAAGAGCACGCACTTACCGATAAATCACTATATTACAGATGGATGCTCAAACAAAAAGTAACTGACAAGGTTAATTCCAGGTCATGTTCACCTATTGCGACTTCTTGTTTCCATACCCTGTAAAGACTTGGTCTTAAGGTGCAAATCTGTTTCAGATTTGTTTTGGTAATTTCGAGTTTACTATTCATTGTACTACTGATAAACGGTTACTATTCACTTTGACTGATGTTGCTCACAAACAGGCAATCAATCTTTCGTCATGTTTTATCAGCTGACTGCGTTATTTTGGTTCTGTACATTTTTTTCCATGACGCAAAATATGATTCCCAAATTCCCGTTACGATTTAACAGGTGACCCACCTGGAATTCATCTGATTCGGCAGGTCACTCTGACGATTGGTGTGTGCAGTCAAACTTGTTAGACTCCGATGTTTAGGAACGGCTCAATCAAAACTGTAAACGACTCACGCTATTGTGCCATTCTATCCTCAAGTTAGATCCACATTGCACAAACTGGTGAAGTCAGACTGATCCACTCACTCTGGGAGCTGTTATACTGATCAGTTTTACCTGATCTAAACGTCCACAATTGACCCCATTTGCAGTATAAATTCTTTGTTCGATGTAAATGCTCGTGAAAATAGATAGATTTACTGTTGGCGTGCATACACACGTGTACAGTTACAGTAGGTTTTAAATACGAACAAAAAGTGTCGGTAATTTTCAGAAAAACTCACTCAGTGAATTTCGTTCTCATGTTGTCATCGCATTAAGTTAGTCTCTAATAAATCTGTCTGTTTACTTCTGCTATCTTTTTTGTTAAACAGATTTGGATTTTGTTAAAAATGTGTAATCTAGATCTCTAGTATAAGTGCATTGTCACAGTACACTACTCAGTGAAACGTACACAGACCAAATTATGCAGCATGGCCAACTGAGTGAAACATAGTGCATGGTCAACAACCGTGTTTTGTGCCCAGTTGTTCACGCAAAACTGATCACTTCAAAAAAGAATAGGTGACTAATTAATTCACTCTTGCCACGCAGCACTGATGTTAGAAATGACAGCTCAGACAATGATAGAACTGAAGCACTATTACCCACTTAGTTTTGCATGTTGGTCTCATAGTGCCCAAAACGAAGGCGGAAGTGCAAACCTGAATATTGAAGAATGGTCCACGGTATCACCAATTCGCAAATGGTCAAAGTGGCTACAAAATATTTCCGCTCTTCGTAAAGTCACTTTCGACTCTATCAGTGTGATGTTTTTAGGGATCTTACAGTCTCACGAGATCCATCAGGTAAACATGTGTCTGTCTGACAGTCAACCTGAAAGTTTAATGGCTGAATAGGAAATGTATTATTCTCCTGATGATATTATTCGGCTGTTCTCAGCCATCAACGAATTATTGCAGTCATCTGACAGGGGGTGTATCAGCGCGTTTTTAATTAGATGCAGCTACCATCACATGTGTATTTGAATGTAACCAGCGTGAGCATGTCTGCTGAATATTTTTCCGACTTACACGGGCGTCGTAGATTCATAGATGCACAAATGTTGTTGTATACTACGTACTGCGAATGCTAGGCAATCCCCACAGTTGTAGGTTGTTTTTCAACATGTAAGCTTCAGCCTTTCGTTCTGAGTAATTCATAAAAAGACGAAAATAGTACATCGAATTGTTTACATGGGTGCCTCTGTCGTTAAGCTGGTAGTTTGTTTACAGTTAAGTTGTCCGGAGCATTTAAAATAGTCTACCCAATATGAATTTTCCTAGAGATCAAGGGAGTAGTGTTATATTCAAGCGTGTCAGTGCGATTGCTGCAGATGAGATGTTTAGAAAAAAAGACGTGAACAGATAGTAATCTAACGTCGAATGAGCCTTGGGACATTCAGTGAAGAGTGCGTTTCAAAGACGCTTCTCTATCCTCACCAGCCAACTATTATCGCGTAGTGCTATAGTTCCATACTACAAGCATAATTATAAGGGCAGACAGTCAGTAAAGATCAACGAACTCCTCATTTTTAACTGTTTTCTGTATAAGCAGATGCTGTCTAATGTTCTTTCTACGAATTCAAATTGAATACTGTAGAGTACGAGCTGGTATGAATATATCACTTTGTACAAGAAAATGCTACCCTCGAAAGAGGAACTGTGCTGAAACTCCGCTAAAGTCAATGGTTTTCTATCGAAAGGCCACTTTAACCAATGAATGGTACTAGTGCCGGAGTCCGTTGTCGCTTTTCACTTCACTGCTTGAAATACACGACCACTGTATACGGATAGATCAATTTGATTGTTGTGAAAACATCAACAACATTCGTCTGCTTAACTCACTTGGTATCCTGAATGAAATGAAAACTCATTAGTTCTGGGAAAAAGAAGCGGAGGAGTGGACGAAAAATTAAGTGATCTTTATTGAATAAGTTGGAGCGAGTGTGGAGGGTCCCTATATCGTCAAAATCTCGAAATTGTGCTTGGATCAGTGAACCTCAAGTTTCTGTGTGATGACGATGGATAACACATCTAACAACCAGTGGTTTTCTCCGACAACTGATGAGCGCACTTACTTTGACAGCTGTTTTCTAGACCACTCATAGAGACGTTTGTTTTATATCCTGAAGTTGTTCATGGGAGATCGACACAATGATCAACCCAGATTGCAGAAGTCGGCTGCTTCGGATATAACATAAATTACACTGGGATTATAAAATGGACTGGGGCCGGGAAGCATTTAATGTAATCTATTGACCTACTTCGGCTGCTGTTACCGTTGATACCTTGTTATTAGGATTTTCTGTTTGCAATATGGTTCAGTAAACATTGTTTTTTTCGATGGCGATGCCAACACCTCCTGCAGAACAACTAACCAAACTAGTTGCACACTGAATATGTTCCGAATGTTGCATATTCGCACCCGCTTTATCTTCAGCTCCTTTTCCCAGTATGGATAAACCGTTTTTACATCAAGCTTCCCTTTCGCATCTACCTTTAGTGGTGAATTTTCGGACTGTATTTGCCACATTTTTAGCTCGCAACCATCAGCTGCTGCTACATGGGCGTCATTTTTGATGATTCGTAATTAATTTTCAACCCACATCGCTTATCTGCTGGGGGTACGTGCGTCACTCGTGCTTGGTATAGGGTTGAGTGATAGAAAAACATACTCGCCAGGCATCACACGCCCGTAAATTCATTTGGAATGTGAGCACAACTGAGTGCGCTGGTGCACAGGGCAAGCCTGCCTATACCTTCACAGCAAAGACTGCAATCTGATGAACTCTAGTGAGGTGCAACTGCTCATGTTTTGTTCAACAGCTGAAGGATAAGGTCACGGTTGGAGGTAGAGCTTTTACCAGTCAGACAGACACTAGCTGAAAACGATTATGGCAATCTGTGGTGACTACCCGGGTATAAAGTGCGGTGCCTATGGCTACTTGGTAGTGACAAACAGGAAACATTGGCCTTCACTGTCTACCAAGAACGATAAAACGTCTAAATCACTACAAAATACTTTTTCGAAAAGAATACTGACACTTTTACCACTCTTTTCTATTTTACAAATGAAGCGCTGTGTGCACCTCTCATTGAAAAACTAACAACGTTTATGGCTACACATTTAGAAAATATGCGTCTCACGCGTAAATCACATGCGTTGCGTGTTTGTTACACAACTCGATGGCAAAACCGCACGTCGCTGTGCTATACACACGTGTATAGTGCGGTCACTTGAGTAATTCTGACTGATCCAGGCAAGCAAATGGCTATTCGAATACCAACACAAGGAAGTCACAACAAACCGATAAAACAAATTTTCTAGAACCGTGCTGTCTCATTCAAGCCACTGAACTTTAGTTTAATTGACTTGACCACATTGTATGATGTTCCACAGACCAACTTTGTTTTGTGATCTAGTTATTGTGTTTAATGTGAACATTGCCTCCATTTCTGACGTTTTGAAGTTGTCATGTTTCAATGGGTCTTTTTTTGTCTGACCCACTCAGGAATTACTTGTAACTACTGAGTTCCCGGGTAACGCTTATCATCTGCTTACATTGACTTCATCAGTCGTTAGCGGTCACGTGGTATTTGCGAATCTGTTGTTTATTATTTTTTCGACTTGCAAAAGTACGGTTTTATCAAACAGCTACTGGACAACTAGTGGATCACGGAAACGCGGTTAATCAGTGGTGATAAATACTCTCCGAGTTTATCTAGGTGTCCCAAGCACTGAATGGTCTTAACGACTGACCCGGATGTTTCAACTATGGATACCCTGAAGAAATTCATCGATACAATTGATACTTGGTGTCTCATGTTTTCAAGACAATTAGGGAACGTCTAATGAACGTTCTAAAATATGGGCCTACAGCTCCTGTCACGCCACCATAGGAGCGCACTTCATGTTTATGTAGGTAGTTAGTGATTGGAGTTGGTTGAGACTACACTACCAACGATCACGTGTGCGCTGCAGTGTTCATCTACGTTGGACAGTATGACAGGCTTGGTGGATGCGTGGACAAAGGTGAGGACATAACATAGTAGAACTTGTCATTACAAAACACTGAGTTCTTTGTCCCTGTTAGCAAATCGAATTGTGGTTGATTTGTCTCACTATTAGGTTGGTTATGTTAAACAATTTCCTGTCTGGATACTAGAATTTACCCCACAGTTAACCGGTGTTGTAAATACCGGGTGTCTGCATCTCCGATCATACGTTATTTGTTGCTATCTAAACGCCCTTCTGATGACCCAGAACCGACGCCGCTCGTTTGTGTGCTTTCAACAGCATCCTATCATCTATGGCGCAACGCTATCCTGAGCGCCCATATTAGCAACATGTACATCGCTTCTATGTTGACCACTGATTTCCACTAAATCTTGCTCAAGTGCTTAGCAGTTTGATTTTATGGTAATCCATCGTTTCGAATCTCCTCTGCTTTCAAATATAGGCCGTAATTTGAGGTAAACCAACTGGACAACTGGACAACTTTTCGGTGATTAAGAGCGGCCTGAATTGGTTATTAACGCACCCAGTTCAAACCATCGGTGTCAGAAACATAGGAGCTGGAGGTGTCGTTAAGTGGAAATAGTTACGTGATATGGTCCTAGGCTTACGTGCTCTGCCCACAACAATTCTTATTGGCAAGTTTCCTCATATGTCGTCACTTCATGAGACACGGTTTTTTTACATCGCATTGCAACTTTTGAGATTTTTTCTAAATCGTCAAGTTGGTGGAAGATTCCGTCTACAATCGCGATGATGAGATGGTTAAGAGAAATTGGGCATTTCCCAAATGCATCCTTACGTAAACCTTTCAAACAATCTTTGCAAGCCCAGTTTTATTTACCTAACATTTGGAACGTTTTATCGTTTCAGTAAGTCGGATCTACAAGGAAAAGGCTGGAAAAACTGAAAGCTCATCGATCGCCGTTGAAATTTCACACAGTAACTCACCAGTGCCCTGCTGGTTCTTATGCCTGCCATTTCCTGTCAGAAGTCCCGCGCATGAGTCATTTTGTTCTCCACGCTTTTCATAAGTTGTGGTTAGTTTTGACAGGAATATCGGCGTCTCTTGAACGATCCAGCTTGTGATAGACCTGTGTTCAGTGTTGGAAAGCCTCGTTTTGCCAAATGGTCGACTTGAACGAGTCTTCACTGTTGGAGTTCCGTGCTCAACACAGCTTGAGTGCTCCTCCTCGCCGTCTACACCCACCTCCTCTTCTATCTCCGTCGGTATCTGCTCAGCACGCCAGCCTACATACTGGTTCGGCTTTCCAGCTGTCTGACCCATGCCGTTTGAACAAAAGTGACGTTTTGCGAGGTGCAATCAATTAAAAACCTATTCGTAACTGGTACCAAAAACAAAAAAGCCCGGTTTCCAGTTTAAGTCCTTTCACATACGTAGGGTCACTCACATGCGTCGTTACCAGAACGTACACCAGGATTTAGTAAGTTCTGCTTGGTGTGAAATTTGCATATAGGTTTGCCAACGGTTGGTTGCACGGCCGTGGTGTGCATATGTTTCTCGGTAACGACTGTGCAAGTGAGCCTCGAGCGCAGTCGACCTTGAATTGGATAGATCGTTAATCAACTGATACAGTGAGACAAGCGCACAAGGAAGTATCTACACAGTCTGTTGTGACATGATCGATCTGGTAAGAAACGAATGATTGAACCCCTTGAATACCAACGTAATAGACGATACCAAAAATAAGCCAACTTGTATTGTGCGAACAATTACTGTAATGTTGTAGAATGGCGAACACTCTTCAGAACATCAAAATAACTACAAAAAAAGAATGGAAAGCTTGAAGTATTATCATATCAGTATTCAATACCACATTGCCGTAAAATGACACAGCAGGCTTAGTTAGGTAGTGTATATTTCACAATAAGGAGGAGAACAGGAGTAGGTTACCTTGAGTATATAACTTTAACGTAGGCAGTAGGATTGGGTGTCGACTTATTTACCATGAGCGTATTGTGGTGCACAATGGCGAGCTCATAATCACGTATGGATGATGTGTATATCCGCATCCTTTGATCAGTCATGAATGACACGACACGTAGCCAACAAACTGACAAGAATTTCATCACGGTGTTTACGATATCTTAGAGATTTGCATCGCTGCAACTCATTAGTGTGTAATCCAAGTGCAGTAACCTTGATTACGTTGTTTATCGTTGATAGCCCGTCGGTTTTCAACTTGAAATACAAACTGATTTGTTAGATTACTGCAGATTGGGAGCTGATTGTCAGCTGGCTGTTTGAAAACTTTGGCGAACTTACTACAAAAAGCAACGAAAATTTTATGCGTTAAATGTAGACATGGCGGGCATATGCATTGCGTTTGTTTTGCGGTTCGAGCACAGTAGATGCCTTCAACGTGAATGTAGTAAAACACTTTGCCGAAAACACTTTGAAGATGTGCTGATGTGGTGGCAAAATATAGCTTTTACTCAAGCGTGTTCTGCAGTCTTATGGGTAAGCACAACAGCACTCACGCACAATTTCAGTCTTCACATTCACTTTACTTTTTCGGGTAGATCCTTCCGACGAAGTACGCTGGACTGACGATTTACTGTTGTAGGTGCTCACAAATCCCCCAGTAAACGTGCTTACTAGAAAAGTTTGCGGACTACCCACCGCTGATTTTATCTAAAGAATTTATGAAGATTAGCATGTGAACACACATTCAGGTCGCCTGGTAATCATAAGAAGCACATCGTACGTGTGTTAATATCTTCCATTTTGCAGATACTAACAAAAGGAACAAAAACACATTGTTTTTTATGACTACGCTGGGAATTTTCATGAGAAAAGGAACAAAGTCTGACTGTGAATTTTTTGGGTGTGCCTACTTAGCTTTCGTTGAAGTGATAGTGCTGGATGAAGTTTGTAGGTTGTGTTCGTTGTATACATGTAAATCTGACTCTTTCTGCTACCTTGGCGTGGTGGTCAGGCTTGCGTGCTGTTTTGATCCGGAGAGCTGTGCTGACTGTGACTACGGTTCTTGCGGGTTCAACCTTGTCAGATTGGCCGATGGGGAGCAGCCAGACAAAAAGCAGATGCGTGTGCGTGAGTGTCCGTGGTCTTCTATGTCATATCGGTATACTTATTCTACTTCTGTTAATGACTGCCTCGGCCAACATCGTGGTCATTGACAATTAATCCGCTCTTCTTTTCAGAAACTTGAGTGTCTGTGGTCTTCTACCCATTCTTTTCTCCGGCTTTGTTGGTGTATTGTATGATGAATTGTCTGCCTGGCTTTTCATAGTCCAATGAGAACTTTGCTTTTCATCCTTATCTTCTCTGGGATGCACTAACCTGCACCCCTATACTGCAACGCTTCTTGTATTACACTTCAAAAATCTTTCTTCTCAGTGTAGATCTCGTCATTGCAGCCTCTCTGTTTAGTTTCCGAGAGATAAGAGTTTCCTTTCCTTATTAGCCAATCAAGTGGCTAACCAGCATTGGCCGGCTGGACAGAAAGGCCCCACTGGCACACCTCCCGGTCTTATTCCTTCGGGTTTACACTGGATATGTGGTGTGTTGGTGGAACTGCAATTGGTGCAGCGCAAGCCAGTTGCAGTGATATATAAGCGCAGGCGTCCTTTGGCTTCGGTCACTGTGACAGGCTAATCCGAATCGGAAGCCGCCAACCATACATGTACACTAATGACCTCACGCAATGTCTGCAGTTTTGCACTGCGTTTGACCTAAATTAGACCATTGGGATGGTTGCAAGTTGGTCACAAGTTAGACCTATAGGAAAATGTCTAACAGTGTAGGGGAGTGGCTCGGCACACGCATTAGTGCACGGTCGGAAAAACAGTCTGCAGTCAATAAGTACAAGTTAGTTCTGATGAGTGTCTGTAGTTGGCGCCACTCACTGTATTATGATGCCGGGCTCCGAAGTGGTTTTTCACAGCTGAACTACAACATGTAACACATCGTGTGTCTAGTGGTCTGTTCATGCTGGACAGTAAATTGCACTCAAGATTTGCACGCGGTCCTCTAGCGGAATAGATTTTCATAATGACGATCGTAAGACAATTTCTGTTACAAATGTTAGTGTATGCCAAATGATTTGCGATGAGAATATCGCCTTCATATATAAATCTTGAAAAAAGTTGAATCCACAACCATGCACTCTGATGAACGGCTCAATTGATATTGTCTGTTTCTGCCGTTCACAGTGGCTAGCGAGGCTAAAAAGAAACCGCTTGGTAACCAAATTCACTTGTAAACTCTGGAGATATTTTGAGCAAGGCCATATGTTGGTTTTTGCCCTGATAAAATGGGTAGATGGATGAAAGTATCAGTTCGAGTAGCTCCTTAACAGTATGTTACAGGTTGCTGAGTACTGAGTCTCGAAGTAACCACCACGAATTGACTGTTTGTTATCGGGAGCACAACCATTGCGGACAACTTGTTGCTAACTTCATTCAGACGTGATTGTAACGGTTAGAATTAATCTGGATTCATTTTGAAAAAAAATGTTTTCATGACAATTAACGTTTGATGTAAAAGGGGGAATGTAGAAATTAGGTGTCGTGCATTCACACATGAACGGTCACTAACCTAAAAACCGTGACTTCTAATCCGACCAGTAGTCCCACATCACATGTAAGTTTGTTCTGCTAAGGAAGAAATTTTCCCAAAACACGTACGCATACACGGCTCAATATGAAACGCATGGTGGGAATGGAGTAACAGCGCAAAGAACCCTTGACTAAAAAAGGAAGATTCTGTGCAACATTACATAAATAAGCAAACGTGCGAATTATACTGCAGAGTTAAACCATGTATAGATCTACTGAATAAAGCATTCAAGCGGAATGAGTGGGAACAATGGTTACCACAGTCTTCTGTGTAACTCTGAGTTGCATTCAGAAATATACTTTGTTTGGTGGAAGTGCGGGTAACACATTCTGTGTTAGTCGCAGCAGATATAGATGCGGGTTGAGCAACAAAAATATGAGTTACTTGAATGGGAACACGCTGACCTTATTCCCGTTTGAATACGAAGTCGACAGGTGGAATGGACGAATGGTTGCAAGTCAATGCATATTTTTACTCACGGCCTATTTTTTCTGTCAACGACATAGGCAGGTGCTCTATTGTCAAAGTTATGTTCGTTTGCGCTTAGCCAGAGTGGTGAGTGCTATGGTTTTTGTCTCAGGTTCAGGGTATCACAGCAGGTGTACTGCGAATAATATAATGCTTAGTGGAGTATTTTGCTAAGGACTGTTAACATGTCGTTGGCTTTTGCACATCCGAGACACCTCAGACACTGCTTTTGCATCTGTTTCTTGTCAAACTGCACAACGCATGGTTGCAACATGTGAGCTGTGTTGTTCCAGAGTTGAGATAACAGTCCGTTCTGCGTCGATATTTGTCAGCTCACCCTTACTGACAATTTTTGCTAGCAAGTTTTCTTATACAGTATAAGATGAAGAGTTTTCATGTCTGGTCGCGTGTTTTGGAGACAGTTTACCTCTTATCGGGGATAGTGATAGAGCTTAATCGATTTCAATGGATTCAGTGAGGTTTGATAACGCTTACTCCACATCTACCTTACCACATTTTCGTTTTCATGAGGTGCATATGCCTGTAAACAGTGTAGTTGGCAGCTCGTGAATCGCTTCAGCCATAAGAAAGAAAGTTGACGGTTAATTGGTTTCTTCTCTGGCCTACCTAACGTTTCAGATAGGCCATCAAACCTTATGTCTGGACGTTCGAATCAGTGGCCAGAATTCATGTCGTAGAACGCATGTTTACCTGTTACTAAACGATCTTTTTGAAACAGTTTTCTCAACATAACATTTAACACCAATATCGGAACACTAGTGGGAAGACCTCAGAAAACGATTATGTTTACTTCCTACACCAGAGTTGTTTTGAGGCTATAGGAAATTTACCGCACACCAGTGAGAAGCATAAAGAAGAAATTCAATACCGTTTCCACAGGTTTTTCGGCCATTCTTTTTTAGAAAGAAAATCATGGTGGAGTTTCGTTCTTGTCACGGCTTGTCCGTAACGCGCGTCAGAGCCATCATCGAGTGTTGAACTCCAGCAACGCTAGGGTGAGAAACATGTGTCAACCACTGCGTCGTCAAGTTTACGTTAGGCTTGACTGAATTACGGTGATTTCGGGTACATTTGGTTGCAAATATTGCTGAAGACCGTTGGTTGTCTTGAAGGTAGACAGTGTAATTGTCTTAGTTATTCCATTCAGTGACCCACCAATCACGACTTTTTTCTGTTAAAAACCAGACGGGTGTTATCTGTGGGGATAAACAAAAACGAATTGGCCATCAGGATGTACAGTATACTTTCGTCGCTTTTCGACTACGAGGATTACACTGAACGGAGATTTAACTTGAGTACAGCAGACAGTGCTAAATCTACAACAGAATTTTTCAGTGCTGGTACTCAACGACAAATTCATTAAGTAAACAGCTTGCTTTGATCAGAATATGCGACCCGATGCGAGATGAAGTCCTAAGGCGATGTGGAAGCGGTCGTGTTCAAATGTCAACACAGCAGAACGGAGCCACTTGAACAAACCAGATCGATGAACAAAACCGATCAGTGCAATCGAAAGTTCAGAAATAAAGAATTAGCAAACACAGTGAAATTAACAAAATTAACTATTCAGATTTCAAGTCAATGATCAATGGCAGTAGGAAGTAGGATTGACCAATCAGGCTGTAGGTAAAGTATTCAAAAACAACGGAAAGAAATGATCAGAAATCCGATTACTATGGCAAAACAACGGGGCTTAATCAATCCAAATTCAGATTAAGCCATTAACACACTCGCATTTATGAAAGCAAACATTTATCAAATCTCACCAAAATTGACTTACAATTCTACTTACTCTAAAATGAAGGTGGTGTTGATGTTATATCTTTTGATGAAGATTTCTTTATAGCCTGAGCACTAAGCTTAACAAACAGACGAATGTTACAGTCATCAGATATGTGGAGCTGTTTGTGTCTACCGATAAGCATTGGGGCGTGTTGAAGAGCTTAAGGGAGTTCGAAAGATGCAGTCAATCGGGATTAGTGAACAATGCATAGTAATCGCTATTTCCTCGCTGTTTACAGGTAGTTTATAAATATGCATCGTTAAATGAGTGACGGTAGGTGGTAGAATGTAATATCACTTATTTTGATGTAAAAGATTGGGATAGAGCGCAAGAGAAGTACTTCAAATTCCCAAACCTGTGTATCTAGGGTTAACCCTCGTTTGATTCCGGTCTGATGTAAAGAGTCGGTATCAGCTGCGCAAATCGATTCAGACGTATTGTTAAACTTATATTCAATAAGGCCGAATTTTGTGTTTAGCTGTCACACTTTTCTTGTCGGGTCTACGTGGAAAGACGTTTTGATAATGAGCAAACTAAGTCAAGTCTCCGATTGTTATGGCAAACAATGATCCTTGTAATGACGATGTCCCTGCATTCCTTGTACAATGGAGTCATCTTCAGCGTCACAGAGTCAGTGTGGTGTTGTGGACTGCTGTTTTCGTTTTAATCCAGTTGTAGTGTAACTAGAACAAACAAAGTCTACTCGACATGAAACCAGTAGAGTTCGGATTAGTGAACTCCATTTTGCACACAAGTAATCAAAGCTTCCACGATATTCTTTTTGTAACTGTAGTTATGATTTCACCGGAGCTTCAGAACTACCTGTGCACGTGAAGTAATCAGTTCTAGATTAGTTAGTGACACTTTGGAAAATGCATCAGTCATATTTCACTTCACTAGTGCCCCTCTAATACACGATACACCTCAAGTGTTCATACATTCCTTGATGTACTTTTGGCCGACACACACTAGTTCACCCCAGTGACAGACGCTTTGCATATGAGTAAACTGGGATCGATATCAGACTGCGAAATGCAATGGGATTATATGCTAACCAATATGTTCATGTTAAAATGGAATTATTCTGTACGGATATCGGACTTATTGTTTTCTCATAAGAAGTGCGAGGGCTAACCGTCCAAGATATTATGGTGTTCAGAATCCAATGTCGATCATCGCTTAAATTAACACACTATACATAAATGAACGGAACAAATTGGATCGTTACTAATCGGACAGCAGGCTGGATTCCATGTCGAAATGTCACGGACTATTTTTAGTTCCACTTCAGTTCTAAATGCCTTAAAGATGAATAAAATCTCATACACGTTCATCAGTGAAATTTCCCCACTGTAAGTTTACTCACTGGGTTATTGGATTCACAAGATGAATTTAGCCTGCATATCTGTACTTAAATGTCACTGATGACTTGATAGATAATGACCTACATGCTGACCACAGTTTCCGACAACTAGTGTATACCTTCGTGCTTGATAACGCAGGTGTCAGTTGGAGTTAATTGGCCAAGTTAAAATCTATCACTGACAACACCATGTACGGTCCATAAAAATTAATAATCTCCAGCTACTTAAACAAAGTTGAGTAGTGACAGCTTTAATGATCAGTTAGTTGTTGTCACGCATATCGATATTTAGGACCAACAAATACCGACGGGACAAACACGCAGACGACCAATAATCCACTGAATATTCGGTCGATTATGATTAACTGCATGTAGTATTGACCAGTGGAAAGCTGCCTCACGAAGGTCGAACCTATACTGTCAAATTTAATCAGCGCCTTATGCGAGAAGTTCCGGAAGTTGTGTTACAGATTATCGGTAATTTTTGAATAAATACTGTTTGAACTATTACATAGCGTGTTATCCTTTTTAATCTTTCGTGTCACTGTTTACATTCAACCTACTTGAATATGCTGTGTGCATAAAAGCATATGGACCAACGATCAACTACTTTCCGTTATTGACCATTTCACATGTTTACTTGAACAGAGTAACGAATTAGTATATTTTTGACTCCTCCTTTCAACTGTCCCATCGAAATGCAGTGAACAGTATGTGCTGCTATAACGTGTATCACGTATTCAGCAATTCCTTTTACACGATTGCGGATACTCAGCCAAACTAGGATAAGTATGAAACCAGTTGACATTTCAATCTTAGATCCTTAGCAGGTTGCCAAACGAGAACTTCGACTGAAGCTTCCTGACTTCAAATAAATTTTCGAGGCACTCGATTTAGATTTAGCCTGCGCATAGCCATTACTACAAGTGGCTTGGGCTACACCATTTGTAGTTCCACATACATAAATTATATCCAATAAATATCTGAAAGTTTAAGAGGCGTGCTCGTGGTGGTTTTCACAGTCGAGCAAGCCGCTGCTTGTTAGTCAGATGGCTGCCTAGGATGAAAGTGAAACCCTTATCGCTTGGAAGAGGAGTAGAGAGACTGTAAGACGGAAGTACAAATTAACAAGAGAGAAGTTGGAAACACGTGACACTAAGATGCTCACCAAAGATGTGAATATTGATGACCTCTGGGTAGGATTGGGGAGAGTAATTAGAATTCAAGTCGCTATCGAGGAGCGAACAGGACATTTAGTATAGAGCACATCAACAAAGCTGAAGAAGAAAAGACTGAGGATTCTGCAGGAGGAATAGAGAGGGTCACTTACCGGAAGAGCGGGCTAGGTGATTAACTGGAACAAAGGGAAACGTAACTAATTCAACCTAATCGAGCCTAGCATACTGTTTGTCTGTTTGTTCATGTGGTGCTTGTAGTAGGTTACTACCCGGCCAATCCGAGACCACGGGTGCATTCTTGACCTCCGTCGTCAAAATGCGAGATGATGATAGAAGTGTAATCTGTAGAGTTTGCAGGTTTGTTCGCGTACGGCTCATCTGAGCATTGGACAACGGATTAGATCGGTTCGTTTCTACATAGTACGCATGATTTTTGATCCATATTAAGGCGCGAAAGACCTACTAGAATAAGATTTCGACATTGTATTTTCTAGTCACTAGAATGTTGCTTAACTGCAATGAGCTGCGCATGTATTTCCTGCTTTGAGACTTGCTCAATAGTTATCCCACGGACGTGTCCAAGGCAACGAATGTGATTAAGCAACATTTTGGCTTCCATATTGGCCTGGTCTGCACGGCGAACTTTCTCAGTGTCCGGAACCAATTTCGACCGGTAAACGTTCAAAGTAAACCTGAACGTTGCAAACGAAAGTGGTTCGAATGTTGCAAATCTCTTTGGTAAAATGCATAAGGTTCATTGTTGCACAACAGCCCGACTAACATCATTACGCGACGGACAAGCAGCTTGTTACAAGCGTCCAGGTTGCTGTCTTTTCAAATGCATCTTTCCAAAAGCAGCGCTAGCCTTGAACGCACGAGGTAGCATCCCTACACTGAAGCAATATTTCTGGTGATCATTCTATCAGAATACCCGACTTGTTTTTCCGAATATACATGGTTATCGCTAAATATAAGCTACCGTAAGCTTTCTTATGGGAGTTCGATTTAAAATGGCCAAAATGTTGAAAGTTATTTTAAATAAAAATTCACTCAGTGAACAAGGAATGATGGACCACCGATGAAACCAAACTGCGATCATGCAAAAGAATCTTGGTTCCTCATAAACCTTAGAGTTAGAAGTAAACCTGTTAAAATTCAGAATCAGTCCATTAGGGAAGACTGCTCTCTGACAATCATTTCCGAACACTCAAACCAACAAACGGACGCTTTAGGGCCGAAGCAATTTGTCCGACTCTCCATTAAAGAGGATGGTTTTCTGACCACAGTGAAACGTGTACCATTGCAAACTGTCGATTTATCACTCATGCGTATTCTGGTGCTTAATTAATTTCATCTGAACATCACTTAAGTCTAACAGAGGCCTTCGCACACACGCGGGCTCTTCACTTAGTCTTTTTCAAGAATTAACACTGGATCCGAGGTTTGCCTTTGTTTAAACTGGTCAGTTAAGAATATCCCTGTCACACTTAGCATTAGAGTCCCGACTACACTATGTCACTGACCTCACGTTAAGCACGGCTTAATTATCATATCTAAAAGCTCAGCCACTTTTGCTCATGAATTATGATAATCTAGAGGTTAGGACTTGCGTAGCGTGTATTCTTTGATTTTTTCCAACTTACTTCGTGATAACTTAAATTAGCTCGCGGATTAGCTTGGTTTAATGTTGAACGTCACTCTCATTTTGATTGCAGCCCCGTACTCAGGCCGAATTTTTAACCAGGCTGCTTCCCAAGTGAGCTGGCCGGAAAGTTTACTTGGATTCGAAAGATGTGATCGACTGTACATAGTTTCCGTACACTCCCACAACCTTAAGTAGATTATGGTAATACTCGAGTTGGCAGATTGCGTATTATTAGGTCCCATACAACAGTGGCAGCGGTACAATCCACCTAAAGGCCGAGGCAACCATTCTTATTAAAGCAGGTTAAATTTCGCTGTGTTGTTTGATGGTGGTTTCATGTCACGTGTACCCCTTATCCCCTATTGTTCTGTCATAGATATTTATAGCTTGGTCTACAAACACTTGAATTTCACGGTCATCAGAATCAGATGCGAGTTATTTGTGTATTAATGGAGCCCAGCCACACACGGTGGGGACAGACGTTATTGAGTGGAACAAACAAAGTGGTATGACAGACCACAGGAAGGAGTGAGGGGATAATGGAAAAACGCTGGATTGTAAACAGGCTAAGGTAAATAGACGAGGGATTTGGAGTTGGATCAAACATAGTCAGAGGCTTGGTGTGCATAAGTGTTTTTGTGATACTGAACGTCTTACAAACTAAACTGACAGAGGAAGATATAGTCAACAGTTAGTTTGTTCGCATGCCAAACCTTTCTACAGCAAGTATGATGGTTTTAACTCTCATACTACTGATATGATAATGGTTGAATTCGCAACACTCAAGAAAGACAATGCGAGACATACTGTGTAGAGGTAGCTGACAGGTCTCGTTGGTTACTATACACCAACTATATTCAATGAACATGTGTCAGTTCAACTAGTTAAGAACTAGGGATGAAAGTTTTTACAGACACACGTTGAAACCTAAACTGTAACAGTCACGATGCTAAATGCTGGCAATCCTGAATTTGTTTTATGTCTTTAAGTCAACATCATCAACTTGCTGGTCTATCAACTGGCTTATTTAGCTAAAGTTTGAAAACAATAAATAATAACCATAATATACCTTTAAATTGTGGCTAAAAAACAGGATTTCAACAGGCAAATTAGAGTAAACCAAAGCAAAGCAAATAGCTTAACTGAATACTTAGCACTAAAGAGTCGAACTTTATATTCTGATGGGTAGCGACAGAGAACGGAAGTTTAGGCATCAAACAAAACAATGCGCTTTGTACTCAGCTCATTCATTTGTTTCCAGTAATGGAGGCAGCTTCTGCGGTTGAAAAATTCGTACACAAACCACGACGGTGGTGCATAAGAATGACATCTAGTTGTTTTAAATCAAAGCCGCCACGGAGAAGTTCATTATATAGCTTGCCGATGTATGCCGTAAGTGGGAGAGAATTAATAAGGTTTTCAAAAAACTGCCAATAGGCCATTTCTTCGTTCGTAAGGTCTGAACCGGGTTGACCACATGGAGATTACTCATGAAACATATTTGTTCGATTTTGCCCTCTTCCCAAGATGACAGGTCTAACCAAGAACTACTGACGAAATCACACGAAATATCGATCATTCTGGTAACCGGTTATCAAATTCAGCAAGTTATTTTGGTGTTCAGGGCAAGTGGAGAAGACGTGGAACATTTGACCTGAGCCTCGTCAACAGATTTTCGGCTGGTGAATCGCATGTTTTATTCTGTCTTGGATTTCATTGCCAGAAGATGTTTATGCATTGAGTATGTCAGCAGTACGTGTGACGCGCTCTGACTCTCTTCTGACGTCACGGCAGCTAAGCAGGTTGGGCCCTCACATCGTAGATATTCAGTTAGGTTCTCCTTTGGGGTCATGCGGCCGAAATGAGTGAGGTTGAGTCTTACACAGAAAAAAATCTTACAGTCTTCCCGTTTTATGGAGCTCCTTGTAGCATACCGCTCATCTTCTAGGTATGATTGACCGAACGACCACCATACTGTAATAATCAGTTCACCACAGGTGCACCACAAACAGTCCACAATCATAGAATCTAGCCTGTTCAGACTTCCAACAATCCGTTTCACAGGTGCTAGCGGGAATTGAGAGGAACAGCGCATCATATAAATCTAGAAGTCACAAGGTCAAGACGTAACTCGCCTTGTGAATATCGCATGCAATGTAGAGATACGGCACCCATCTGCAGATTGCCCCCGGAGTTAATTGGTTTATTTGACAAACGTACGGTGATCACCTTAAATTGGTGGGATGTTTGCGGGTTTCGAACGACCTCACTTAGTTGGTGAGATTCGTTCTAATGCTTCAGTTACATTACAGGCGTGCGGTAGGCAGTGAAGTTCAAATTGCAGGCGTTAGACCACGAATTCCCGGTGAACATTTTCGTTGTCGTACTTAACGAACCAACTGTATTTCAAGCTAGAAAGCGGGTTGCAGACGTTTTGCGATCGCAATCGAGAAGGTTTTGAGCAAGTGTATTAACGTGTTCATTGACCAAGATACTGACTAACCGAAAGTATGTGTGCCTACAGGTCAAGACGGACTCAATGCCTCAAAGTAAAACGGTATTCACTCATGCTAACAGGACACGATATCATATTTTTGCCGTCACAATGTCCACTAAACGAAACTGATCACTGTGGACGACGCACAACGACCTGCTGATAAAAGTCATTCAATGAAACATTTGAAACGTCGATTCTGCGCTGCCTCTGAATACAAGGTAATCTTTCCTCAAAAACCTATTTGTTGGAGCAACATCTACTTTCTTTTTTTCAGTAGTCATTACCATTGGAATAAAATCCGGTTGGAAATCAGTGAACCTGTACACTATTTGCTTATAGAAATAAAGAATTGTGTTGCACACATCATACGGAAGTCTGACTAATTCGCGGTAACTGACTAGGTGAACCCATGTTGCTACATGTGTTAATACAGTTATCACTCAAACAGCATATAATGATAATCGGTTGTTGAAAATACTGCCGCAATTTTCAATAATGTTTTTAACACTCAAATCGAGTCACTTGCGCTTGCTAGACTTCGTGGTTTATGCAAGCGAACTACCACGCTGTCGAACAACGGCAGTACGCCATGAATTCACTTACTGGGTTCCAGTGAACACTTTGGATACGAATATCCTGGTTGTTCAGGTGGAATCTATCACGATAATTGAGAATGGACATAAGTAAGTTACAATCATGGAGAAGCATACACGTTAGTGTTCTAAACAAACGCCAAATAAACACCAGGAAGACACCCTTGAGGCACATTTCATAACTGGAAATGATCAGGGATTTCACAACAACCAGCTCCACACTAGGAACAAATTGCGCAACTAGTCTGAAACGCATGGAAAAAATCGGAAAAGCTCTACACCAACTCCCCATCGCTAAGTTATGAAATTCATCCATATTATGGAGGCGAAATGCATCGCAAATGGAATTGAGGACGTCAAACGTTCTGGAGCATGACGGTCACTTACTGTATGATAAAACTGCGGCGTACTCATATTTGGACCAGGTGCTATTTTCCGATGAACCAGTTTACGATCAACCATTCCACACCGATCGATTTCATCTCTGTTCTGTTTTTTTACACTTGTACTACATCTTTGCACTCAAAATGATCCATGCACACCTCCTATCCAGCCTCACGTACCACCAAGTGTATGAGTAGTTCAGCTTGTTTTTAGGGCTACCGTTGCAACAGTAGAGAAACGTAATAAGGAAAAACTACCGATTGCCTATGAATCTCTCGGAATTGACAAAGTTGCGCTTGGCTTGATACTTATTATAAGTGTGAAAATATTCTGAACATTTTCTGATAGTCAATGTGAATGATGTTTTCAGAGGTACAACTATAGTACATTGGAAGAGCTGTTCCTTGATATTGCTGGCTTTCGAAGAAATGACGACCTGTAAGCCGCGTCGGGTTTCAACATGTGCCTTATTTGCCATAATTATATTGCACATCGAGCCATCTCAACTACTGTGATATCGCAAACGTGCCTCACCATTTCGCATGATTATGTGTTATCATTGGTCCACATCTTTAGGATTTTTAACTCGAACATTCTACATGAAGGCACCCCATGGTCGTTCGCATGTAGTCGATGCTGACTGGCCTAATAAACGATCGTTACTGTTAGTGATGTGTATTACGTTACTTGAAAAATCGACGTAGCAGTCGTTACGGATATTTTGCAGTGACAGAAGCATGAACATCAAATGTCGATGGTTTCCTGCCCTCATTAACTGGCGGGAGTAATTATGACACCGCATATAGTGAACGTACATTTGAAGACGACTGAACATGAAACAACCGACATGAAAACTAGTCAGTACAAGCCACATAAGACTTCACGAACAATGCTTCTATAGGCAGTATATTGTGGCTGCAACGAGTCGTTCATTACGTGACGCAGTTGGCACATTTATTTACATACACTTTACTGTGTTCAATGGTATACCTTCGAATCACTAAAAGATGCCTCTATTTCCCACACAGTGCTACATGATTCAACAGTAGACCACACGGAAAACGCTGACACCATGCTGGCTTGTAGCCGCCTCTACCTCTAGCTGGCTTTGTAGCCGCAAGTATCTCGTGTGTTTACAATTTTCAAATCTCTAACATGGACACATTTTTTTAGCCATATGGTACGATTTAATATCAGGCGGTGCTTGTAAGAAAACATCGGCATGTGGACACAACATAGCTGCCTGTCACAGTTCGATTAAGGGCACTTAGGGCAGATAATACAATAGTGCGTGTACATTACAGAGATACTTGATAGTATGAGTGTCGTAAAGAGAGCGTAAACCTTCTAATGAATTACACGAGAAACCAGGACAGGGTTAGACCATGATGCATTGGTGCAGTCATAAAGTAGACCAGTTGATCAAAATTCACAATAAGCAATCTCACTGGGGGAGCTGTGAGAATAACGAGCAACGAGTTCGTTGTTCACAAGTGCATGAGAAAGACAAGTTGTGGTAACCGACACTTAAACAAAAAACGCTCGTGAACACTGCCACTGTAGACGACTGTCAATCCCTTAGGGCGCCATATTTTTTGCAGTGAGTATTGGAGAAGAATGATGAATTCCTTTTGGGTGACAAATCCAAGTCTGATCGCGCAATGGTATAAATATTTGAAGCGAAACAGTTTTTTCTTCTGTAAACCCATGTGCTTACCAAGTATGAGCAGATTCGAGAACACCTGGACTGCTAACAACTTCAGTGGAAAAAAACGAACGTTTTTGTTTAAAAAACTTGATGCTATAACAACAAAACCTATGTCAGCAAAACAACCGAATGAGAGGAAGTGTTACTAGAGCAGTCAAATCACCCAAGGACCATACTGTACTTTGCACTAATTAACTGCGCTCACGAAATTGTACCAGAAATATATCCGGATCCTTTGAGATCTTAATTTGACGTGAGATATACTTCATACCTGGTGTTTGTTCTTTGATTTAACAACCGGTCTTCCCCTCGGGTAACTGGAGGCAAGTAGAGCGGCCGTCTTACATCGCTGAGCAAGTGAATTGTGAATTATCTGGCCGATTTGGGCTGATAGGTGCGTCAGCTCATTTACGGGAAACCTGCAAGTAAACGATATGCAGTGAGCTCATGCAATGTGATCGACTTTTATCAAATTTATTCGCATAACCAGGCGACTCTGATGTATGTTCATCTTGTGATCAGTCAGCCTCAGTGAAGCCATAATCTTCCCACTCCAAATTCGCCACTAGCTATCAAATTGCCCTCAACGTTGTTCTACGCCCGTTTGTATCTGGAACGAAAATTAATTCGGCTGATGTTTTGAAGCGCTTGCATGAACTGAACTACATGAAGAAAGAAAGCTGTTCATTTGGCATCCAGTACACCATGTCCAACATTTGATGAAGTTGAATGCACCTCAGCCCAATGCAATATAAATATGTCAATGTGACCACTGTTCACGTAAGATTGTGGTTGAGCTTTTAAATGTGATTAATCGGTCACTTACGCTATTAACCGTAACCGTGAAATATTTTTTATCCTCACAAATAATAAACCATTAGCAGCCTCCCATACTCCACACCTCAACGTTCAGTGAGACTATTGTAACAGTATCTACCGCTCTGACGTGATCTTGTGTATTCGTTAAGAATCTGTGTATCACCGATTAACACCGCCAGAACCATACCATCTGACGCTCACATCTTCCTGGCATTTCACACTTTTGCCCACACCGTTCGATATGTGATCACCCCATCTGTGTAACTGGACCTGATGAAAATTTTTACCGTCTAGTTTTAAAACATAAAGCATCATTTATTTGTAAACTGTTACCACTACTGATACTTTTGCGACTACGTAGCTTGAATGATATACTTTGAATCAATAACCAAATATTCACAGGCGAGGCTTAACTACACTGCGAGTAAAGATTAATCTTTGGTTAAGTAGTTGAATGTAACAGTGCCTAGCGGTAAATACTCTTGCAATGGAAGGAGCGTGCGTGCACATTTGCAGCCGAATCAAGCAACTCTTACTGGACGATGAAGCTGAAGATCCGCTCTCCGAAACCAGCGATAAAGGCAGTTAATTCGTCAAGTGTGATATAGGTCACTCGGGAATGTGCACAGTGAGAACACTGACACGACCAACCAGTTTTTACGGGGATTAATGTTAAGAGCATATTACAGTGCTGGTTTATCACGTCTGTGACAACCATGGAATAAATAGTTTCTAGCCAGTGAGTAAAATTCCTTCCACACGTCTTGAGGTCTGTGGCAGATGGCTCCCTGTTGTCGTTTTTATTCGATTATAATCGGCAACGGCCGATGACCTACTGAGTTAAACTGTACAGTGCGACAACAACATTGATGGGGTCTCACATGCGGGATGGTCCAAAACTAGAAGTTTGATGGATCACAAATTCTGGTTCCTCAGGCTTAATTCTTGGATAGAGCTAACGGCACACTCTGGATAATTAGCTTTCTTTCAAGTCTGCCAGCATTTATCTAAAGACTAACAGTACGACCGTTTGAATCAAAAACTTTGGCCCAGAACTGCAGTATTTCTACGGTTTATGTCTGCGCATCCTGGCATTATTCCAGGATCATGCCAACAACATGAGTATAATATAAATTTAGTGGACGGCTTACATACTTTGCTGCTCTGGACAAAAGGATCAAAGTATATGGTGCCGTTGTTGTTTCATTGGTCGAATTCGAAGATTCAAGAATGACGGAATCAGGAAACAGGGTGTGTTAGAATGAGGCTGATAAAAAGGCACTTGAAACTAAGAGTTCGAGAATTGTTTCAACAGGAGTATGGTCCCGCCTTCCAGTATATCGAAGAATTGATGGGCGATGATTCTTGAGCCTTACACACACAGATCATATGATTAGGAGATGGTTCAAGCTTTCTAGAAGCCTGCTGAACCTATCAGCTTACCCTGACTGGCTGACTGTGAATAACCTGCCAAAACAAACAAACTGTGGTTTGTGATCTCATCGGGGTTGTCAAAGGTGTGGAGAAATACCAAACAAACTTACATAAAAGGATAGAGCTGGTCACGTCTCATACAGGAAACTTCGGGAACTTGGATCCTCCGACATGTAAGGTGCGTTCATCTGTTACCTATCCATCTCGGTAAACTGGAATCGAAATCATGAAAAACCAAAGATGCTTTCAGTTTACATTTGTTCGTGGGCAAACGCAGCTGGCAAAACAAAGACGATTAAAGGGTATCATTATGCATGTAATGCAGGATAGGCCATGCAGATAATTCTGCCGAGCTGACCTAACACAAGACACCTCTACTGAACAATGGTTCAGACCAATAACAGGGTTTTGACCAGCCGTTTTACAATTGACATGATCGTTGCTCCTCTCGTCCACTGGACTGTCATTAACCTATCAAGCCGACGCGTGTCTTCTTCGTGGATTTTGATAACGTGTTCTAGTCAGTGGGTCGTTCGACATCATGCGCCGTGCTGGACAAATTTACCTGCTGCTCTGACTGCAGTAATTTGAGTAGCGTGTTATTTGTGGGTAGGGTTGCATTTCTTAATAAAATCTCTGAAGTACTTTGCTTGAGAAATATACTTGATGTATCGGTGCACCATATCTCTCTTGTAGTAAATTCTTCAGCCTAGCGTCGTTTGCAGACCAGTGTGCACAGTTTGCACACAACTAAGAACTGCAGCTGATAACCGTACATTCTTTTGGACTTCAGCAACCAAACTGGACCTCACACTTTCACACTTCTCTTGATAAATGCTACATATTCACCCGGTGAAATTACATCTGACTCGCCTCTTATCCAAACCGCAACACAACGGACGATGCAACAAACGAACACTCCAAACGTCGTACTGAAATACCACTTCAGGGTTGAATGAGTAGCCTCAGTGTTACATCTTCCGTTATTTGCCAAGTTCTTGGTTCTCTATTGCACCAATCAGCTTAGGGTTTCTGACTCTGCATGTGTCATGATGATTAGTCAAGGACAGAGTGATTTCTTTACTGGTGATGGCGGGGTTCTTGTCACGTGAATAAGAACTGCTTACTGTAACCATTCAGAGGTCTTCTTATAAATTACGCGGTGAGGTTTCAATTCAAATATGATTTCGACGGTTTTTCGAAATCCCTAAATCGGGGCATAAAAATTTGTCGTTGATATGTGCATCCATGGGGCATTGCTGATAGTTGTGCAGGTTGCCACAACATAGGCATACACTTTTTGAGTATATATCTGTAATCGTTTCGCGTTTACAAAGCGAACGGGTCGTCTAGATATTTTAATCGACGTGTTTAGAATAATTAGTGCCCAGGGATGAAATAAAAGCGGCTTGTCTATCGAGCAGTCGTGCAGCCTAAGTTCGGAACATCCGGGCAATTCATGGAACTAAGATCTCTTGTTCAGCTGTTTTCTGTTACTGTGAGTTCAACGTATCCACGACAAACGGTAGTCGCAGGTGACCTAAAGGTCAGAGGCAATTTGCAGAGATGTAGGCGGAGATGAGTCCAGTTTGATAATGATCAGCTTTGCTTACTGGGATAGGTTGGTTGAATGAATTGTGTAACGTAAGAAATCGTTATATGGACAACCGAAAGTAAATCAGACGAAGGCTGGCCAGCAAACATTGTATGTGCTGTTCAAGTAAGTCTTCTGGGCAGCAGTATAGGTTTAAGTCCATATGTTGAACTAGCAATGACGGGCACCGTCCGAGTGAGTTCTGTTGCAGTGGGAGTCTGGACTTGTGATAAACAAAAGATCTATATTGACAAACAAACTGAGAATAACACAACGTTACAAGCAAGTTTTAATACTCTACGTTTCAACCACCTCGGGTGGTCTTCCCCAGGCCTTCCCGAGGTGGTTGGAACATAGAATATTAAAGCTTGCTTCTAACGTTGTGTTATTCCCAACCTGTTTATCAATAACATGTTAAACACGACGCCCAAACTGTTTAACTTCATTCGTACTGAATTTGGTGCGGATATCTTACGAGTGATTAATCAAAGATCGACATGTTGTAGCGGTATCATTTTGTGACACTGCGTTGAATGCAACAGTGGATGTGCTGACCGCCTCGGGCTGATGAGGAATGAAAGTACACACAGTGATATTCATTGGAATACTTCAACGCGATTGTGGTATGTGTATGAAACACACACCTCAGCTGGATCATGAACACTGCAGGAGACTGAGTGTGTGACCACGGAAGGAACTCGGTTAACTTACCCAGCACGTTGACTGTCCCTTCAAATCTAGTGACCCATTAATTATTGATGTCAATTTCATTGATTTTAAAGGATTATTCCCCATTAGAAATGTGTACAGAACAGTCAGAACGCCAGAGGCTGTACTCACAAGCAGTTTGTACTGATTCATCACCCCCAAATTCGCGCTACTAAGAGTCGGTTTCTGTGGCAAACAAATAGGGGAGTGGGTGGAAAATCAGCCAGAGGGTTAAGATGGGTCACAAAGTGCAAGGATGTGTCCGGTTCACAAACAGTCATTTATGAAAACAGAGAGCGGAACTGGGGCGATTGATTGAGATTACCTCAGCTAACCATTAGAATCTCGGATTAAAGAGATGTAACAGTGTTCTGAATGCGTAACGGACGGTCAAGACTTGTCCAGCGACTGATGGACACTTCAGCGTACGTGGTTTAGCAACACGGCCGTTTCCCGGAAATACGGACTTTCGCATTCATGTAGGTAAATATCTCTTCATTCCAGAGATGAAGCAACTTTTTACCTAGGTAATTTTACCTGCAGTTACATAGAAATAGGTGAACAGAATGTAGGTTGGTGCCAATAAGCTGGTTTACTTCGAATGAAGGTACCGGTAACTGAGTCTGACTGATTTTCACAGAATTCAGCTGCATTCATTCTTCCTTCAATTGAATTCTTTAGTTGTTGTGATGTTTGGTGCATGATGTGAACACCCTTTTGTGCATTTCGCCTATTGTGTCTTTCTGTGAAACTACTGATTGTAGAACAGAAGTGATTAAGTCTGTGTTCCTGCCTGATTGCTCTCGGTGTAGATTCCTTTCACACGTATGAACAACATACCCACCACAGTTCGTTCAATTTGAAACGATGTGAGGCTGCTGAAGTTTGAGTATTGACCGGACCACGTGGAATTCCTATGGACAACATTCCTGTTTGAGCCATCTTGTCTAGAAAGGACAGGCGGTTTTGATCTCAGATCCACATGTAACATTCATGTTAGGAGGACAGCCTTTTGTGAGTCGCACCAGTCTATCTATTACCCGTTTGGATCGATTAATAATGGTGTCGTCTGCATAACACTTGCAATACGGCAAGCTTGCTATCTCCATTGCGCTCGCTCAATTCTTAGCATGAGAGAATCTTTTAAGATGGGACCTGTTGGAATTTTCTTGGCCACTCCATCTGTTTGACTGTAAGACTGTCTCAGAAAATGAAAACTGAAATCCTCAGTGCAGACTAGCCACCGTTACCTGAGTACGTCTCTTGGGAGTGGCAGTGTGATGTGATTCCCTCCGACAAACTCACATATATAACTAGCCGATTTGTTTGAAAGGACATTTGCTAGTGGTGACTGAATGTCTTCAGCAAACTCCAGTTCATTTGTATGTTAGACCTTGTGCAGATCACTAATCTACTCGAGAGAATCTTTGGTGGATTGTTCATGAAATGTTCGTTTTAAGGCAGTGCTGATGATCCACATGGTTCGAAAGATTTATGTGCCACTTCAAAATTACTTTCATGAGTAGTTTCCTTCGAAATTGTAAGTAGTTGTGACAGACTATTTTACGTGTACAAGAGAAGAATATTGTATGGTGACAGTTTTGCATAAGAAAGCAAAATAACCAGTTTCAGTTGAGGGCAAACCTATTGGGAGGATAGTAACTGCAGTTTATTTCATTGTGCTGGACCGACTTGCTAACGGTTTGAGAAGTCTGACACACCCGGCCCATTTACAACGGACAGGATAAAAAGACGCTGCTGAATGCCGATCTCTGACTGATAAGACAGAGTCGTATAGTGCACGAAATGGTCAAATCTGGAAGAAACTGAAGCTTATGAATTGCACGACCAGATGTAGTAAGACCGACATGACACACCAACATCCCTAGGTCGGAGACCTTCTCAAGGAGTCTCTGCCGTCCGCTTTCAAACATCGGTTGAAACAAGTATGATACGACCTCGTGGGACATCTCAGTTCCACATACTGCTTTTGTTCAAAACATGTTACTGTCATTGAATCTGCATTCAAACTGACGACCAGTGTTTACCTGATGACTGCCGGATGTAAACCAGCGATAACGGTAGGGATAATTTGGACGACCTCTACTGATTATCGCTCGAATTTCGCGATTATCCCTTTTCTCGCCAAACGAATACATGCGATCGTTTCTTTGTTATCACGCCTTTCCCTGATAAACCCCACCAGACATCCGAACACTTGTGGATGTTGTTTCGAGCAAAACAGATCTGATGGAAGGTACTCGATTTGGCTAGAACTTTCACTGTGTATCGGTAACTTTGGGCAATTTTTAAAATTCTTCGGTTAGAAAGTTCTAAACAGGGAGCTCAACATATGCTGCCTGCATCTGAACTATATCGGGCCAGTGTAATCCACACGTGTTAACCAGTTTTGGCTGTCACATGTTCAGTTCGCAACACACAAACAACGGATAGCTTAGGAACCATCCTCATTTGTATTCGTTAGCTGTCGTTTCTGTAAACCAAACCCCATAACTTGTCAAGTGTGCCTTCACTTGACATTTTCTTACATCCACAGTACGTAACATGAGGGACAATTTTTTGATGATTTATCATCGTGTTAATATATTTTTGGAAGTTTTCGGAAGGAAAGTACTAGGTCTTACTTGTTAAAATGGAATTCACAACAGCCGTACGTTTCTGAAAAGTAGTTTTACAGATATGGTAATTCTGTAAAGATCCAGTTAAGAAAAATCTGGTATTCGGCTAGATTTGAACTGGGGACAGAAACAACATGCATAGGCACGATAAAATGCTTTACCAGCCGAACCATTTATACTACTCGTAATACCCCTAATGTGCCCACTTGATGGTTGCTGACAACAGAATGTGATACGAGTGCACTAGTGAATGTTTTTGTAATCCTGGTTCTGGTCCGGGTCGGATGGTGCTATTTGGTCAGTCTGGACCGCAGTTCCATCGATCCACTCTACTGTACAAAAGAAGCAATTAAACGAATTCACGAAAACTGACTAATCATCGGCAGGCGGTTTGTCTTAAAAACCAATTATGAGCGCAAAATTTAAGGTCAACCAGCTCGTCAACGTTGCGAGAAGAAAGTATGTTTCAGAAAATGGGATAAAAGTGGGTATGTCTCCTCTGAAATGGGGTGAGATGAAAATAAGTTTCTGTCAAACAGTACGAATGGAGTACCCGGTTGATTTGGCGGTCATGCTTCAAGCACTGTACTATATATAATGAAGGCTGTGTGTGAGTCTTAAATTCTGTCCAGACCACGCTGGCTCGCCAACTGCTTAAGCTACGACGTAATGAACAGTGTAACAGCGGATCAGTCCGGAGTCGTATGGGGGTGCAACAAGTTGCCTGGTGAAATTATTGCATTGCTACATCATTCTCCATTCATCAAGCTCTTCGTTCAGGTTACAACCGATAATTACACTTGTGCGTATGCCATATTTCAATACTCGACGGAAGTTTCTGCCTTAACGATAGTGTTTTAAGGTACTGTGAACAACAACAGTTTGCATTCAGTGTGTGTTCAGGCACTGTGAACAACAACATTTTGCCTTCCGTGTGACGCTGTTTTCTTGGGATCACCACCATATTTCTGATTCAAGATACCATTCGTAGTATTGTCCATTGTCTCCGTTTCCTAGATCCTTAAGGTTCAAGTTTTTTCTTCCATAATTCATGCTGAAATAGAACGAACCGAAAGAAATTGATTAGTCAAGCCCCAAACTCAAATTGTATTCCTTCACAAAATAGTCAACTGGAGCATATAATGCAATGACACTGATCCTACTATGCATTACTACATGTAGCCCTTATGTTTGTTGGCTGAACAGCTGTTCATCCTGAGCGATGAAAACTATTCGTTGCTATTCTAAGCAAGGAAGCCAACTGGTGATTGTGACACCTGAACCCAGCTGCCTAGTATATAGAACTTCGGTAGCTTGGTGCGGCTGTGTTTGATACTTTGTTGCTGAATCATTTAGAAGGTAGAAAATCACTTCCAAAAGCTCCAGTTTGACCGAATTATTTGATCAAAACCAAGTTGATGTAGACAACTTGGGTACATGTGTCTATCACTTCAAAAGCCGCCTTCATTTGTAGAACTGTCGTTGCACAATGTACGACTCTCGTTAGCATGTTTTTTTTTCGCTTACCCTAATGAATTCAGGTAAGGTAAATTCAACCATAATAAAGAAAACACAGTGTATACTGTTCAAGCCAGTCAGTGATTTTTCGTCAAATTTAGTCGTTTTCATCATTGTTACAGATTGAACAGAAGTTTTTGTCATCATTATTTATGAGTCAATTATTTGGCAAGCTTCTGTCAACCACCACTCGATCGGACTCATGGGCATCAAGTGTGAGATCACATAACTTCTTAGAGAGTTTGCTAGCTGATAACACTTTTGTATTTCAGTATGGATTTTTGTCGAATAAAGCGTGCTTATTGTACAGCCAGTTCTTCACGCTGGGCCTATCAGAAACTAGGGATCAAAGTCTGATATCGGACGTCTTATTGTTTGACTTCACCCACGCACTCATTCAGGTGCCACACTACACATTTTCACGGAACCCATTCAATTTGGGGCATTCGTTGACAGATAACCTCAGCTGTTAACGTTAGAACCAGCCGGATCAAAGTTAACCCCGGTTTGTTTTCCCCAAATTTCTCTCAGAGAATGAGCATTAGGGTGAATCTCAGAGCCACTATATTACCAATTTACAGCAGCTTTTTCCAGTAGTTATCGTTTCTGTGCAAAAGATTGCACATTATGAAAACACCGTAGTATCAACAGTTTAAAAAGTGAACTCACCGCAAACGGCTTTTGTGTTCAAATGCGTGCTACCTGATCAGCAACCAATATGTGTGTAAGTCTCTCGATGAAGACTGTGACAAACACTTCACAGCACACATTACACATAAGGTGTTTTTCGAACGTGAGTCTTCAAACTGACCAGCGTATATATATATAATGTTTGAAGGAAGCTTGTACTGATTAGTGAACGATTCACTGTGACTCTCCAGCGCAACAATGGGATCCGCTATCACACAATAAATATGTCCGAATTATAATCTTCTACCGCTCATCGTGTTCACTTGCTGGTCTGTCTTCGGTGGTGACTCGTTCCAGCGTCATCCATGATGACGTGCTGGTCAACTGTATTTACTTCTCAACTGAACGAATTCGTTCCACTTTTGTCCACATAACTAGGTCTGCATGATCTGCCGAATTCCTGACGTGTGCTGTGGGACAGCAGCTGTGACCTAGAGTCCACTCGTCACATCACCAGTTTGTGTTAGTTCACGCGTGCTCGCCAAATGGCCTTCCAATCATCATCGTGGAAGGACAGCTAAAATGGATTCATCCTTCCGAGTATGATACAACGGACAATTCATCGAATCGATATGCAACGGTTTCCAACCAATTATGAGTCCCACTTCCGGCCATTTCAAATGAAATACGCTGCCTAAATGGTGGAGGCCGACCCTAAGTCTAACATATTTATGTCGAAGCATTTGAAGCGAGTTGCGGTTAACTTCTCAGTACGTCTAAAATTTGCATGACCTCGACCCATAAGAATATCGAACGAATCGCGTAGACTTCATTTATAACCTTATTTTTCTCACTGGATGGCTAGATCACAACCTTAAGGTTTACAGAAAATACCCATTATGCAAAATGGTTTTTGTCAACGGTAGATAATCACCAGACTAGCCTCTAAAACATAATTTATTCGTCGTTAGACCCTCGTCTATGTGGTAGAAGCGAATGACCTGGTCACATTTCTTCTATGTCGTATTTCTTCTGATAAAGAAATGCACCAATTCATGGATTTCGGTTCCGCAGCCGATTACTCTCGTATCAATCATTCACCAGTTTTACTAAACACCGCAAAGTCCAGGATCAGGAATGCTTGCTATCACATCTGCTCTAAAGTTAAGAAGGGTGGAAACAAACATCTCATTCTTAATGCAGGATATTAGATTACTGTCTCCAACGTAAATAATACCTTCTTGGGCTAACTCAAGTTCGGTCAAATCACTCAAATAAGCATTTTTGCTGAACCCCTTGGGTAGTGAATGCGGTTTATTGAGGGATGGAACGGTTGAAATTGTTACCTTGCCTTGTTCGGGTTGGTTTTCCGCAGATTGATTAGGTCCACACCAGGCTCAGCATTTCTAATTCTGTCATGGACTATGTGAACCATTTGCTACTGCCGAAATATTTCCATGTAAAGGCTTTCAACTGGATCCTAATGTGGTTGTGTTGAAACTTGTTCACAAACATATCGGCTGTTGGAGGACTGAAGGGGAATCTCATAAACACCTTGTTTGTCTGCTTGTTAGATGTATGTTTTGATTAACTGTAAATTAAATATGCATTCTGACGTGTACATACAGAAATGTTTCACCTCCTAATGACTTATCTCCATAAATTACCAGCAGTAAAATTATAAGGTTGAGCGTTGTTCAAAGTTGCACTCGACGATTGTGTTTATGGTGACTATACCAAAATCATCACAGGACTGTTTCATTCCGAATTATCAGAATGAAGCTTAATATCTAACAATCAAGGACACATCCAACTTCATTTGAAGTGAGTATAGATGCACGTCTTCCGCGTGTTCCTATATGGACGTACACCTCAACAGCTACTGTCGGATTAATCTGAAATTCTCTGCCACGTGAAATTTATCCAGGTTCACCCTTCAAACAGGTGAGGTCTACTGTATAAAAAAGCAGTTGCTGTTTGAAGGGTATTTCTGGCAGTGGCGCTAACTGATCAGATGTAAGAAACCCAATGACATTGTCAGCACACTGAATGGATGTGTACGGCTGTTTATTGCGCAACAGTAGAAGAGAACAATCTTTCATCAAAGCACTGGAAACATTTATATCTCCCACGTCACCAGCTGGTGAGCAAACTTTCTTACACTACACAGATTAAACAAATCGGTCAACCATCCCGAAAAAATGTATTTGAGAATGGCTGAAATGTACTCAGTTTGAGCGCGTACAGTTGAACCGAGATATAATGTCATATTACAAAGCTGATCGATGTTTAAGAGTGACAATGTTGAAATTTGAAAACAACTCATCTTGCTTCGTTCGAATTACTAAGCGAAACGTAGGAACCATATCATACAACGTTCACCCCGGGTGACTGCGCATTCAGAGAGCTTGACTGTGCTGCACCTGTTAGTTGCGCAACCGCAATCATTCACTAAGGTTAAACTAGTATGATACACAATGTCACGCTTCTCAGTTCATTAGGAAAATGGGCATATATAACTTTACAAATATTAGGATGTTTGCGAAACGATGACTAGCCTCACAGTTCAGTCTTCTGGTGTGCAAATGATTTAGACGAAGGTGTGTTATCACCACGGTTCCAAATCTTTCCGAAAACACGGAACTATCGGAGCACCACGGGTGCACCATAATGATTCCAAATAGCAAGCTATTCAAAACAACTTGATTTAAAATTGGGCCAGTCATGTGACTAGCTAAAAACGCAGACAAAAGCGCAGGCTGGCATGCACGTTTAATTTGGAACAAAACCACATGTTACCGACCCAACGTATATTGGTTGCTGTATAAGAGTGCAAAAGTATCCAGACATACACAAGTAACGGGTTAGAGAAATTCACTATGACAGCAAAATTCCAAGTAACATTCATTCACAAACTGAATTTCCGGCTTAAATTAGTCCTAACATCTGTTATTCTACGTTGATCACCTGACGGGTACAGCAGCAGTCCGTTATGGATTGTCATCCTTCTCCCCGATTATTCTCTAAGTGGAATTCTTATTTTGGTCGTCTAGCCTGTTTCAATTGAATCGGATGACAGGATTCCGGCCGAAATACAAACAAATCGAGATGTAAAATTGTGTAGGGTTTCTATGTTTTCATAGTGTACAAATCTCACTGGGTTTAGTGATTGTAGGATATTTTATTCCCCATAGGGCAAGGAAAGATAGATCACCTGTCATCGCTGGGGGACCTGAGAGAATGGCAACGACCACAACTGCCTCCTTATTTGGTACATATACACTAACGCATTCTGCATATGCTGAAAACTTTAGGCTATGTAGGGATCAACACTTCTACGGAAGAACGTGGTCTTCAGAGGAACTCACTAATGAGCACCCTTGAAATTTCCAACCTGCACTAATCAGGCTGATACATTTTGGGCAAAACAGATAGAACACGATAATTGGTAGAAGCAAGCATTTTGTATTGATATCTCAGTACCAAATTTACAATAACATGAAACGACTTCTTATATCGAAAATCTGGGGGATGTGTGGAATGAATAATCGAGCAGTAGGTTAGGAAAGGTCACTAACCCCAGGACAGAGCTAAACTCACGAACATTTGTTTCTACATATGGCCAGCTTCATTCCATTGATTGCGACAGCCATCAAACTGCAAGTATCTTAAGCGTAATAGGATTCGGAAAGCACAAGCTAGCTCGATAGCATGGCAAGTGGTCAGGGCGTGTCTTGCGACTGCAGACACTGGTTGCTTGCCTGTTTCAACGACACTGCCGTTCTTCGGCGATACGGAGTTCGGCACAAATTTAGGCAAATGTTGCTTCATTCGGAAGATCAAACACTTCTCGGTTTTACCCATGTAACTTCTTTGGCGGTTACATGTAAATTGGTAGATACAGTGTGAGAGGGCACCGATAGGCTGACCTTCTTTGATTGAAGGAACAGGCAGTTTCTGAGTTCGAGCTGATACACTAGGTTCGCCTGCATTGACTACCCTTTTAACCTTATTTATTAGTCTCTGTGTTTCTTGATATATACTGTAGCCATCCCTGAAAGGCACTTCTATATAAACCATCTTCTATTCCACAGTGACCATTTGTTGTGATGGATGTTTCGGTCTACTATGTCTTACTGTAAAATGCTTTGGATAGTTCTTCGATTGTAGTACGTGCGTGATAAACTCTGAGGGAATGAGCTATTTCAAAATTCAATCAATTTGTTCTGTTGCCGTCGTGTTGCTCAAGATAGTAAAACAATGTACAAACCGGGGTGATTGTATATAGAATAAATATACTGTCCGGATGTTTATGAGCAAAGGCATTGTTCAGCTTTTAATGAGTACAGAATTCCTTCAAAGGATTATCGATTTTACACGAGAAGTGCAAGGTCTTCGTCGCACGCATTGTGTTCTATAGCTGGCATACCTAGTCTCACTATACTGGAACTGCAACAGTAGTCTCCATTCCATTATCTCCGTCAGTTAGGGTGCCGTAAGTGAGCTTCTGTCGTGTGTAGCTTAACAATCAGTCTGCACCCGTTTGGTATTTTGTCCGTTTCTTCAACAATCGCCTATGTGGTAGAACGGCACGTTGCAGACCTCAAAACAGTCGTAAATCGCTTGGCTGGTGCTAATTAGGATTAACGGTTTATAAAAATTGTACGATTATAAACTAGGGTAGTTATGGACGAAGCACAGTTGCCACTTGATCCAAATCTTTAAAAACTGACGAGTAACAACTGAGAATATTTAGTTTGAATCTGAAGATTACACTTGAGCTTCTCAGTTTGCGACAACATTAATTACAGTGGGAGCTATCCAAAACCATAAGGCGCCTAAATGTGAATAGTTTGCCCGAGGGTGGGAGCCTTCTGTTCTACAGAGCCCACTCAAAAAATCCTAAAATCACAGTGGATACAGTCAAGCTATGCTCGACGACAAGTTTTGCGTATTCTGCACGCCAGCATTAGACTATGCACATACTGAATCACATCATTCTCACTTAAGTAGATTTTCGAGCAACCGCCATTGACAAGATGCTCCGGATAGGAATTTCAGTTTTTTTAATGATTATTAGTGATAATTGTGAGCGTAACGACCTGGGGTAGAAGTGGGGCTTGCGTACCAATCAGACCAACCGCGTTTGCACCGCCTAATATGGGACAGCAGTTAACTACCATATATAGAATCTCGGTCGCATTCGCTTATGAAAAGCTTTCTGTATTACCGATTTTCTCCAATGAATGTGCACAACTAGTTTGCTACATTCAGTCTTCAGTCGACTAACTGGTGTAAGTGACCTCATTGTCGTGGGGTGCCTTACGCGTTTGGTAATCCCCTGGAATCAACACGACAACTACGATTGTATGCAAAATGACAAGTTGGTGGTTGTAGCGTTACACAACCAACTGTATCTAGAGATCTGGTTCAGATGCAATGATTTAACCCTGACAAATACGAACTGAATGGTGCAAAGGTCAATGAACTGGCCTTGCCATCATGTGTGTGGAGTTTCAATAACGGTCGGGCAAGCGAAATACGTCTGAGCCGTGTCAATCAGAGAGTATGCACACAAAAAATCATGACCTGTTAATTTGTGCTTTGTTACACTGAAAAGTCAGCCCACCGCAACTTTTACTAATTAAGTCTTCGTTTCAAGTTAGTCTGATTCTGAAGTTACTTGTGAACAAATATTTATTTCTGTTCATTTTGTTGGCCGTCAAGTTTGATGGGTGGATTCGTCCGGCTGAATGTTTGGCCTGATTTCAACAGTGATATTCACGTTGGTTTATAGTATAGAACAACGTGTGTTTGGTTGCAGCATTAAAAGTATTCATCCCTAGTCTATTATCTACGTGTTTTCTGATTATAACTGTGAGGGGCTTGTAGAGACGCGCTCATCGGATATTTGGCTGTAAGTTCACGTAACAACACGTTCGTCTTCTTTCGAGTTTGTGACGATGTGAAGAACCTAAGAAGCATTAATGTAAGTATGTCCGTAGGGAAAGTGACCGACTGTTGTTGATTAGAACGAATTTCATGTCTACAAGACTAACAATAGCGTTGTCACAGCAACCAAAAGACAAATACATCATGTTAACGCTCATAACAAACGGTGTGCGTTCATAGGTTAGAAAGGGTGTATTTACACAAATTTGATCAAACTAGATCTCGACAGCATCTTTCACTGACAGTTTTCGAGCCCACAACTAGCTTTCAGTTCGCACCAGCTGCAGTCAAACACGAACTTAAAGTAAACATTTAAAACTATGACCAGAAAGACGGAGAAATGAAAATTTGGAATCTTGGCAACCTCTGACTTCGAATCTGTTGTTAAGCTTTGACCAGTAAATGTTATCGCATACTGCTAGGTTACATCCAACGTAGGGAATTAGTACAGGACATCTGGAACATCTAGTTCATGATTTAGTTTGAGAGGGTTGTTATCAGGATAAAAGCACATTTGCGTAATGACAGAATTTTTAAATGAACAATGATGAAATTCGAAAGTAGGTAAGGAATAAGGACATTCCCAATGAAAATCCTAAAAATTCACTTGGAAACAATCAGCTCAGTCTTTCTGTCAATTTGGGTGCATCTCCTTTCTCGTTCTATTTACCAGATCTACGCTCGCGTCTGCTTTTCTCTGAAGATGTTGAGCGCTCTGTATAATTTCCTTATGAATGCGTCCTAGTTTAATCATGTCGTTCGGGTCATGGTTACGTCCACCCAGTATCTCCTACATCGTAGGCTAACACTGACATATTGTGGTGTCTCCCCATAATGAGGTCCCAATGAACCACGGTGATCAGCCTGAAACTGTTAAGTTCGTGATCGAATAATATAATAATAATCTACCGTGTAGTTTGTAACTTTTGGTTTGATTTTTACACTACCAACTATATTCTCTAGATTGTCACCAGTCCGGTTGGCTCCTCCACAGCTAATCGTGGATTTGTATCATCCGAAAGGAATACGATATCCGGTCACAGTCCAAAGAACGCTCGCTGGAAAGGTCAGTGTAAACTTAATTCTTTTATGAAGGCAACAATTTCAACGAATACGATATATGACAGGTACACTTTGAAAGATAACGTTTTCATAATGTATGTGAACGACGAAAACCAAATGATTTGGTTCTATGTGTACATACAATACACTTGTTATTTTACAGGTGCTCCGTTTAAAAAACTCATTAACAAAGAACCCCCCCCCGAAATTGTGTTGTATGCATTAAAGTATGTGAAATTTTCCCTGAGACATGCATGGAATTACATGAATTAGTCGGATTTTCGAATTTTGTCATATGTTACTAAGCACATTCGACTGAAATGAAGTTCCAATTGTGATTGAGTTAGGTGGCAAAAATTACACTTCAGTCTGGATTGACGAAGTTTTCTGTTTACCGTTGTCATTTATTACACTCTAGAAGGAGGGATTTGCCGGCACTACTGTGTCCTAAGCTTGATCAGTCCGCTGATAATCTCTTTCAGCCTAGCTCATGTATTCTTACAGGTTATCAATACCGGAGATCCATGTGGTAAAGTTGAAATTACACGCAAGAAACTGCGGGTACTGAACCTTAATATCATGAAAACTAGTGTGCCTTACTTATTTAATTCTTGTTAAACAGGAAGCAGGCAACAGTGGTCACAAAGTATGCAATGTCACATTCAGATTACCAGGATGAAGCGACGGTGTTACCGTGTCGGTAAACGACATAAAAAATCGACTTATCCAAAAGGTTACTCACACTTAATTAATATTAAGACCGTAAGTTAGAACCATTGAACCCAACGATAGAACAAATAGATATCAGCGAGTAGCACAAGTTGCCAAGTTCCTTGATGTAAAAAGAATTGTCGTTGGTAAACCTTAAGTTAACCTGATAGTTGAGGTGCATTTGTTTTATCTATCGTGGAGGTTCATCACGTTCTAGCCTTATAAGTCTCACTGGGACTTCGTTTGGAGGTGTGAACCAGGTGATCACATTATGTTTGGCAAAATAATGATGAAGATAATGTTTCACAGGCAAAGTGAGCAGTGAAATGACGGTTTACATAACCATCATGCAGTTGCAAGCATACGCAAAGATCGTCTGAATTCCGTTCTGTCTACTAATGTATCAGAACACGACAGGGTTAGAAGACGAATAGCGGCAACTGCACAGTTCCACATTTCTTTTTAAAGCCTCCGTTTTCTGGTTGTGTAATCACTATGGTCAGTGTTTCTTCCCACGTCCGCCGAAAGTGAGCTTTCTATATAAAATGCTGACCAAAACGGCACAAAGTTTGTGTGATCCCATTCATATTTTGCGTGCATCATAGGCTCTTTTACAGACTATACAACACAAAACATAAATATTTAGTCTCCATTCACACAGAGATTGAACAAACTGACTGGCTTAAACAACCAAGTCAGGACTTAGTAACTGTTTGCCGTGTATCTCACAACACCTGGTGCTAAGTTGTGATGCAAGTTACTAAACTGAGCAGTCGTGAAATGAGACCAAATCGGGCTGTTTCTAGTTGCAGATACTAAAAGCACGCTCACATCATGGAAAGAAAGACAACAATTTGTTCGTTTGCTTAGTCATTTTATCAGCTCTGTCGCAGTCAATTACAAAAGAAAGACAGAGGAACGGCTAAAGAAAATAACCGGGAAACCTGTGCAAATTTGTCCGCGTTAACCGGACAACAGCTGTGCGCCATTCAACCGCAGATTAGTTTCACTGAGCTCCAGATAGACAGATTTGATCGAAACCAAAACAATGGATAACTGCATGATTTCATCGTATCGTAAACTGCAAAAGAGTCAAAGTACTGAATTTCATTGTTGTTTT
The DNA here is from genome assembly GCA_008508345.1 of Paragonimus westermani. Taxonomy (NCBI): domain Eukaryota; kingdom Metazoa; phylum Platyhelminthes; class Trematoda; order Plagiorchiida; family Troglotrematidae; genus Paragonimus; species Paragonimus westermani. The sequence goes on from QNGE01001745.1 coordinate 67,650, forward strand.
GGTATTTGCTCATTTCACACCCCAACAATGCGCACGGAAGGATTTAGCACTTATATCAGGGTTAGTTAGGTGTTTGTGGCCAATTTGCAACCACTGGTGATTATATTTTGTTTAACTTCAGACGGACGATGCTTACAGTTGATAACAGTTGTCGCATCCTTATGCACTCTTCAGACAGCTCCTTACACAATAGTACGACTCGAGTTTCGCTCTTGTTAGAGCTCGCCAGTAGTGCATACTGTTGACTAATATGAAATAATAACGCCGTATCCAACAAGCATGTCTCAGGAAAACGTGACCGGAATTGAAACTTAGGCCGTTGCAGTGATATGTTCTGCTGGTGAGCTCCACCAAGTGCAAAACTCGATTTGATTCGCTTTGAGTTGGCTGCATAGTCTGTACGAATTTGGTTGGTAGGGTAGTTGTGATGTACAACTTATATCGATCGCAATTCTTTACCACTCATCAATAAATTTCTTTTTTATCAGTCTATCATATGGTTATTTGATTTTCAAGCGTTACATGTGCGTGTGAAATGAGGGTATGAAATAAGTTTATCTCGCGAATTTCGCCTTTTGTGCACTAGAATCCATAATTTTTCAGGCGTTCTATTTTCCCGTGGGCAAGACTAAAAACTGTACAGTGATTCCATACGACATTTGTTAGAAACTCTCTTTTTGTTTATGTGATGTGGTCCACTGTCAGTGAAACATATGATTCCCCGGAATTCAATCTATATTCTCGGATTTGCCTTAGCTGGTAAATCTAGCTACCAAACCACGGCTGTCTATCCAACCACCTCACAAAACATTTGGCAGCACCAAGAGAAAAACACCCTGACTGACAGAAGCACCAGATAGATTCCATTATTGGTGGAATTTTGCAGTTTCAGACAGAATATCACGTTCTTCAAGGGACATCAGTGTACTGTGCTTTTTATAAGGTTGTCAATCATATCCACGTATGTGACCGACGAACCGTACGGTTTTTTCTTAGGGACAAACCATCATTCTTGGCGTGTTAAGCTATCCGTGAGTTGCTTCACTCTGTTTCTGAATTGAACTACAACTGTTTTGTGTGTCTGAGACAAAAAAAGGTTTGGTAAGTTTTGGCTAAATTTCCTACACTGACTGTACTGCTGGTACTAGGTCCGGTAATATTCTAGCCGCACACTTATAGATGGACGCTTCTGCCCTACATGTGATAAGGAGATCTGCAGATATATACATAAGCTTGTTTTGCTTATAGCATCCAAGTAGACTTCGAAAACCCACAGTTCACTGAACTGTGAAGTAAATCACGTAAAATATGTGTAAACATACTGATCAAAATTAAGCACCACTGAACACGTTTCTAGAGACCAAAATGTGATTTCGGTTAAACTTTTCCCACACTTACCGAAGTAAGGTGCTCTACCGTGTACGGGCCAGTTTTAGTACCCGATACATAAGTGATGTACATCTCCCTGGCTGAGTCCGTTTGACTGGAATATCTGGACCAGTTGCAGTGTTGTCAGCGAACTGCAAACTTCGTGACATGTGGACCTTGACTAGTAGAGCGACTAAGTCTGCAGTTTCTCTCTTACGTGAATATCGAACGTGTGAAACTTTGAAAGGGTCGTCAATTCACGCATTAACGGAGAATTCCGAATTGTATCCCCGGAGTGCGGAAATTGTAACTGTGGGGTGGTTCTGCACACAAAGTTACCTGCCCGTGACACAATTTAGCTTCTCTGCATGATTTCAATTATGCTTGGAGAAAGGTCTGTCACTGGATAACCTAGGTTACGATATGTTTCGTGGGCGAGAATTGGGTAGTGAAGGTACTGGTGATGCGTTTAGAATTAACGTATTCTAACCGATGTATTTGACCACAGATATGTTCGAAGCCTCGCAAATCCTATGTGAATACCTTAATTATATGCCAGATTTTCTAAGAATATAAATATATTGTGTTTGTTCGTGTTCAAATGCAAACGGTCTAACTAGGCCAACGCGACCGAAGTTATTACAGGTTATCTTTAAGAAGTTTGAGCACATTATTGCTTGGTAGACAGGGATAAAACGTTGAGGACAGAATTGAGCAACCTGTCATCAGGATCACTATAATTCATTCGCCTGCGATAACATCAGCTTAGTAGTATGCCATACCGAAAGGCGACTGTACCTAATTTTCACTTATTGACATTGCACGGCAAGTTGTCTAGCGTAAACCGTTCAAAGTGTTCTGTGTAGGTTTCTACATTTTCCGAACATACTACAACTCCCTGGAGTTTCTTGTCATCGGCGTAAAACAACATCGAGAACCTGACAAAACTGGGTAGTCCAAGAACACAAAATTGAACGACCAGGAGACAGTTGGTTCGCTCTTGCTTTAGAAAATTCACAATCATCAGTGAACACTCATCGAGGTCTTGATTATTATCATTCTATAGTAGGCTGGAGTGAACTACACAATCAGACGTTTTGGGAAAAAACCAGTAAGCACATGAGATAAACCATTATTGCCCAAAGTTACGTCAACAAATTTTTTAATCTAGTAAAGCAGTCGTTGTGCGAATGCAATTAAATTGTCGACCTGCCGGTGCTACCACATATCGACGAGTTAAATGATGTAGTTTTGCATCAACATCTGTGAATGTTTGCACTACTGACATCACAGGTGTGTATAGACGATGTCAAACCATCTACCTTGAAAGTATTCCAATAGGACTGTGTTGTAACTTGTTCAACGAGCACGTAAACAGATAATAGAATAACGGTAAATGAAACGGCGTATAACTGGACGACAATTAACGAGAACGAACAACGGAATATGCACTAGTTCGAAACTTCCCGGTCAACCCAACCACCCGAGGCTAACGCACGAACACAGAGAAAATATTGGCCTCCGGACAGAGCTCCTACATGCCGCTCAATCCGAAGACACCACGGTCAAAAACCAGATCATATTTAGAGGGTTTGTGACTAATAGGAAGACCATCTTATATTAGGAGACGCGCCTCCTAACGAAACAGCCAGTACGCATCACGCCACTTCGATCGGCCGACCCAGCTCGGATGGAAGGGCGGTGGAACAATTCCACTCAGCCAATCAGATTACGGCCGTACGGTTGAACGCCTGTGTGCTATCTGGACTGTTTTCTCACGGTGTTTTCTGACACCCATCGTAACGTGATTTGTTCTGACGCCGTGGCCGTCACATACGACTGTTTCATTTGATACGCTTTGTCTGCCGGCCGTGTATGGTAATCGTGTATGGTAATCCCTGTGGCCTAGTTTTGTCACGCAGTGCCAGTAAGCGGTGTTGCTGCGTCACTTTTCATTTCTCGATTTTGGGTCAGGTGACTGAGCGCTTAAACACGCCGACAATCCAATAGGTATACACCTCTTGAGAATGACGTTTACTCTAACAGGATTGCGGTGTGGATGCTCCTTCGCTTTTGAGTGATATTCAGTAGAGAGATGAAAACAAACTTCTGATGAAGTTTAGAGCGTGTCGCCTGATTTGCATCAGTTTACAACATAAGCTCCGCAGAGTGAAATTCTTGACTTGGCAGATTGTCGCGTACGCTTCATTTCACACTGGGAGTTCTTCCATTCAAGATTTTAATCTCGTACACGCTTCTTCGTCACAGACGTCTATAATAAGTCCTTAGGAAAGCAATCTTCGTTCATTTGCTAGAGATTTTTCCATAGACTAATTGAGTGCGCAAATCGTTGTCACGAAGTGTTATAAAAGTGTTGTCCTTCCCTCAATCTTTCTAATGATTCCAGTACTGATCGCAAATCTTGCTAGATATCGAATTGCAGTTATCCATACTGAACAAAGTTAAGACGAAGTATTCTGGTTTTTGCAGTTATTCACCTATTAGTTACTACTAAGCGCAGCAAACCAGTAAATACAATATGCGGGTAATGCGCCGTCACTCCAGCTGAAAACAGTCTAACGCATAGCATGCACTGGGAAGTTACGAACCGTTGGCTAAGTAGGTCAATACGATCGATACGATGTTCAATTTAACTCGACATTGCTGGTTCGATCGGCACACATACAAGTCCTACGGAAGAATTGACCAAGCGCCGCTGTTTGACATACCACGTAGGCATGCTGAATTCAGTTACAATTGTAGAGACATTTGTCAAAGTCTAGTGCGATTACTTCACTCGGGATGCCATTTGACAATAGTCATCGATTGCCGGCAAATATATTGGGAACACGCAAAAACACTACATTTGCTGATGCACTGCCATCCTAATGATGGGTTTGAGACAGGACAGTATATTTTACAGACCACGACAATAAAAATTTTGATTTGCAAAGTGTTTTCTGCAGTTGTGCTGGCTTGCGAAGGGATAATCGCAACTGAATGCTTGTCTACGTTTTTCTTCTAAGTAGTTTTGGTAGAGTGTGTAGTTTGGAGCCTTCTATTACCAGTCGGAGCTCTCAACTCATTGAGAGGTGTAGACATTTGCGTGGAACGGGTGTCAAAGTATAGTAGGCCTGAATTCTATTAGTCTGATTACGTCTTTCTAATCGCTTTACACGATAAGACATGGAAACCAATCTATTCGCTCATCAGTCGAGGATAAGTGCAATCTGTCTGGACTAGGTTAAAGCAGACAATTCCGTTTACTCATGAGAAGTAATGCGTAGCAAACAAGCTCGTTTTCGGTGTTTTATCATCAAGCTAAATGCAACGCATTTACTTGGGCTAGATGGGTGTGGTAGGCAACATATCACTAAACAGTTTTTTTCTGGTTTGATACATGAGACTTAGTTACGTAACATTGGCCACGTGAGTTGTACGAAGTTTGCGAGGGATGCGTCACATCTACGCAGTCATTCCATCCTGGGTTTGCGCACACAGCCATGGATGATTCAACGTTTTGATTAGTCGTTTTTGAGCGCACAATGGTGGTGAGTGTAGGCTAATTGCGATGGCCTCTGCAATTGACAGTATAAGACCTTTGACCTGTTTCGATTGTATTCCACATATTCGGTAGATTGGCTTGTCGTGACATACTTCCAACCACCATTTCCCGATGCTCGTACACATTTAGACTCAGTCACCACCACAAACGTCGCTTACTGTCGATGAGCAGTAAGCCTGGTATCCCGTTGCTAAACTTCAGTTATGATCAGACTTTCTCAATTGCGCTTTTGCCACACATCTTCACATCCCTGTTCTTCGGCTACCACCTTTTACACGGGAACTACAAATTTCTGCCCTTACTCGTGGATATCCAAGAAGAAATTACAGTTAAGGGCCACTCATGATCAAATGATTCAAGAGGTTTACACGCAATTTTCACAGACCCAGGTTTGTTGATACTACAGGTTGTCTATATTGCTCATTCTTCCCGCGACCTAGATTCGCACTTCACCAGACATTTGTCTAATGTTGCGGATGACCACCGCATGGGTGAAAACCAAACCATACATGAAAAATGTCACAGAACCTGCTGTTGCAGCCAAAAACGAGGCTTGATCTGGAAGGCTGTTTTGCAAGACATCCGTGGGGAGTAATTCAAGTTATAGGAAAACTAACGCAAACACTGGTTTGTATGGCCGTGGTATATTCTTATGGTCAACAGTACTGTAGCCACACTCTCTTTGGTGACACTTCACGCATGGTACATAATGTACGTTTCCAGTGGTCGCATCGGTCCTTGCAATTCCTGGTCGTGAGACCGGCCTGTCGGTTTTTGATCGTACGAATCATACTATACTACTACTCGTCACTTGACTATAGAATGAATAAAACTGCTCCGTATCCACTGAGGCAACTCCTCATAGCAATATTCGTTTAATACCAATGAAGTGATCAGCAATTTAGAAGAAAATGATCACCGAGTGAAACGGTCGATAATATTGGTGATTTTTTGTCCAAAATCAGCTACTAGAAGATTAACTAAAGCAGTTTTTTTGCACAACCTACACATATAAAAGAGTAATAGCTTAAGTTAAGGACAAACAGTGTGCCGGACACTTTGAAGATGGTTAACTGTTTGTTTCCTCCTTCCGAAAACAATGCTAAACTATGATGGGCGAGTCAGCAAACGCAAAGTAGCATCAACTGCATTTTTCAGACGACATGTACATAGCATGCTTCCTTGCATGAACTTCGTGATCCATGTTAACAATACTTTCATAGGTAACCTTAAAAAGCTTCAATCGGGTTTTGTTTTGTGATCAAAGACTTTGCGCTTGTGCTCCTTATCCAGGTGCCCATTACACAGGTCGTTTCACTTTTAACCTCTGTGGTAAATTTCGGAAATGTTTCGACACATAACAAAAACACTTCTTGTTACACACCGCAACCTGTTCTGCTGGTGTACGCAACTCTTCAGGCAGATTAAACTAGAGGGAAGAACCATTAGCCGAAGCCTTCCCACCAAACACCTGGGCGGGTGGCTTCATTAGTGTCCCATTCAAGTTTTCAAGGGAAACCCATCAACGTGGTGTGTGAATGGGTAGTTTATCTGGGAATGCTATTCAGATGCAATCATCTGGTAAAAGCGAACTCTAACGTAATCAGTGCTGCTTAATTAGAGGCAACACACCTTGCGTTACCCAGGCTGCCAAGTATCAGGCCTAAAGGGTTACAAACCTCTGTGAAGTGTACGTTATACTGCAAATATAATTACATAATTGGCCGTCTGAATAGATAAGCTGAATACATTGACAGAAATCCCCGTCAGTGTCAGTGAACACGTTCTGGGTTTGTTAACTAACTTGGCAGCGAGGTTGATACACAGATTATGAGGGCGCAGATGCTGAGACGTAGTCTACCTCCGATAAACTGATGAAGCCTGGCAAATTCTAGAATATTCGCCGAAATATCTTACAAAATATTCCGTCATGAATGGTGGATCGCAGTGAATCAAAGTTCCTTATATTCAGGGTTTGCACAAAGACAACTGCACATTCGGCTCGGATGGTTCAGCAAATCCGTTCAGAGTGTGTTAATCAAACAACAGTAATCACGTTTTGATAAATACATAGTCTGTAGTTTGGATAGTTCATCCGAATCACCAGCATGACATGCCGGTATTAACTGAACAAAATAGGAAATTAAATGGAAACATATTGACCAAATCAAGTGTTCTAATAAACTGATCGAATAAGTTAAGGATGGGTTATAATCAACGGAAAAATTGTGTTGACGCGACCCAAACTTCACCTCCAACTCTCATCATCTTAGTGAGCATGTAGCACTATGTATTAGTATCGTGTTGTCATCCTCATGGTCGTTTGCTTTAGAGAGATACGCCGCAGAATATTTATTCTATCCCAATGTATATATATATATATGAAGAATCCGGTGTACTTCAGAAGGAAACAATTTAAACAATTATCAGATAACCAGATATTTCGATATCTCCTTGAATTTACTCATGCTTCAGGCAACCATGAAGTATCAATGTTACTGCTTTCAGTGTTCCACTTCAGTTTGTCTGAAACCATCTACTAAGATGGTGTGCTAAGAGTACCAAATAAAAAACACAACAGGCACTGCATTTTTTTCCACTTAATCATCTAAAAGTGTCATTTTCAAGTTGACTATCACTCAGTAATCTAAAAGTGTCATTGTCACACAGTCCTGTATTCTTACCGTCACTCAGGCGACCCATATATTGTACTGCATCGTACACACACATGTTACTTTATCCGTGCACATTTAAAAATCTACAAGGTTTATTTAACACATGCAAACGAATTCCGCAACAATGTTTCAACAGCATGAGACAATCTGTTCGTCACACTGCTCAAAATACCTGTATTCACTCACTTGTGACATTGGTTGAGCGACCAACAGTAACTTGACGGGTTACACTCTAAGTTTGTCACCGAAATGTTAGGTTTGTGTAATCCATCTTCGATGTAGTACTCAGTTGCGCCTGGATACAGTCAACGTGTGTTTTAGATCCAGTTTAGCCTAATCAGTTGTCTTTGGAAAATGGGCATGATTGCCGGATGGTACTACTTTCTGACTAATATTTTTGTCGAATTTACGACAACCTTTCTAGGACTCATTTACACCCATTCGAAGGGGGAACACTATGCAGCACCTCAGCAGAATGCAAAAACGATCAGAAATATACGTACTCGCAAACTCGTCTTCAAGTGATTACGGTTCAGAAGTCTGAATAACAGATGTGGACTGAACCTTGACAAAAGCGCACTTACAATTTTACAATGAGAATGTACCCAAACCAATTCCATTCAACGATAAGTCATTTCAGACAGTCCACTAATGTCAATACAATTTAAACAGACTATATGTTTGCGGCCTCATAAATAAACGTTATTCTTAGGAAGACATAACACATGGTGGAGTATTCGAACAGCAAGTGCTTCAGCCATCATCATGTTTCGGTGTTGCCCGGACCTCGAGAGTTGTCTGCACGTCATGTGGACAGTCCGAAAATAATAACCCGGGTTCGTTGTGTGACTGCGTCTCGAGGACCTGCTTGGTGATGCCGTTTTATCAGGGCACGAAGCTATACAATCTGGCATACGACATATTTATACACGGCAAAAGAAAGACAGTAAATAACCCATTTTTCTGACCGACATCTTCCCTTTCATGTTAGCTGACACTAAGCACATACTTGTGTACGAAGATCGCAACACTGTGATCTGTAAGATGCTGAATATTGCATTTTAGGGCCATGATTCGAACATTTCCCGACCACTTGTCTGCGATGGGCAGGTTTGACGAACACCGATTTCGTGTCCACTCGAATAACCACGTGGTCCATTGGCCGTTTTGCTACGTTCTCAAAAATACCTTTCTTTGGATTACGGCTTTCCTTTGAGGCATCAGAACTATGAACTAAATCCGTCCGCCTAGCAAATTTTCTTTCTTTTTTGAGGCATTGGACAAGACTCCTCTTTCTGCTGCACAGACACAACGCTACCGAAATTCGTACATAAGCCATCCACGTCGGCTCTCAGTAGATTCAGCTATCCGGACGTCTGCTCAAATTAACTTCAAACGAACCAAGTGGGTTTTTTATTCCTACTTATGGTATGAACTGGGTGGAAGGAAGCAACTTAGCATTATCGCCTTCGTTAATCATATCCGTTATCGCGAGTTTATCGGTGAAACAGTGCCGGTGGAAATATGGGTTTTCAAATGAGCTTTTAATCTGATTTTGTTTAAGCTTTTCGATGCGTATATCAGCTAGCAAACGGTCGACTGTTAATTTCACAGGAACCCAATCTATTTCTTTTGTAAGACAATCAGTTAAAATTGAATCTAGTGATTGCTGTGTAACGAACAGGCAATTCCGTGCTCAAGTAGCACGGTGTCAGTGTACTCACATAGTCAATGGTTTCCACCAATGACATCCGTAACCAAGGAGTTGATAACAGATGAGTATATGCAATGGCTATCAAGAATCTCAAGTGTCACGCATACTATGTTGATATGAACGTTGACTTACGGGTCACAGAATCTGCGGTATTATTTTCTAATATTTTGCTATTCGTCTTGTATTCAGATAAAAAAACAGGTAATTGCCTGACCATATTCGTGTTAGCACATTGCTGCGGAAAAGCTACTGGAGATACACAAACCATTATTTTCAAACTTTTCGGATTTTTTTTATCAGAAACATCGTTTTAGGTTATAAATACGTTGCCTTTATTTCGGAAGTGTTCACTGAAGTCCTAAAAACACCACATCATCAAGCAACACCCGCATTCCCTGACTGATCATCAAGCTACGTGTTGCTAGGTTTAATATGAACGGTAACCAACAGAGATTGTAGTATGTACTCCCATCAGCTAAGCACTATTTAGCCTAACTTATGAGATTGATTGATGACAGGCCTTGAGATGTTCAGTGTTTGTGCAATGGAATGTGACCACAAAAGTCTTGTTTGCTTCAACGGCTTTGGCAACAGTTAATATTGGAAAACTCAAATCGAATCGAATGTAGCTGCGAGCGATGCGTAGTGTGAAGTGACATCAAGTTGTCTGTCGTTACTACATAAACTGCGTTACAACTAAGAAACAGAACACATTGTTCCACACATTCTAGACTAGATTTTGATATTAAGCGTGTAAACTACGACGGATTATAATGAGCTGGTCGATTTAAAGCGAGCTCCACGGGTATTTGGTTGCAACCTCCGCATTCCGGTTTGGTCAAAACTTTTAGAGGGGAAGCAACAGGCTAGCGTTTCGCTCTTACTAGGGCTTGTCACTAGTGATTACTGCTGTCCTGGCAGGAGTTTACATTCTCGTTATGGTTCGTCGTCATAATCCGTCAGACACATTGGGCTCCGTATGGAACACACAAGTAAGTTACCGCGTAGACTGTTTTGTTATCACGAAGACTTACCGCCTTTATCAACCGCTCGGTAAAATGGGTTGACAGTACATATCCCCAGAGTCGTCACAGCTTAAAGACAGTTGCAGACGTTAGGGGCTTCCCAAATGTCGAATTTGAACAGCCAACTTTTGTGCAGGATACCGGTTTTTCATTCTGAGTATGTCTCTGTGCAAAGAGGACAATTAAAGCTGATCACAGTAGACAGGATATCTCAGGACAGTTACAGGGCAACCCTCATCGTCTTCTTCCCTGCCGGATCTATTACACTCAATGTTGGCTTAATAACCCCAACTGCTATTTTAGGTAACCGTCCTCATCATCTGACTGGAGAACAGTTGTTGGTCACTATGCTTCATAATCCCAAATTTTTCTTCTGAACATAAATTTTCATTCGTCTTTAGATTTGGCAGCAAAACAATCACCTAGGTCAGTGGTGTTGATATCCTGGGCATAGGCTTCCCGTTTCACTGTCACATAATGGAGAATTCGAATTCTGTTATGCAAAACTCAATTCCGTGATCGATACAGCATACAGTCTTGCGGTTTTACAACGAATGGCAACGGGGATCGCCTCACGGCGTCACTTGTTTTAAGCAGATCTGGACTATTCTTCAACAGAAAAGGAAAGGATTTGAAAATCCTCAACCAAAAATAGAATAGACCCAAAAACAGACTTTGCAACAAACGACGTCGTGGCCAAAGGTATCTCCTGATTATGCAGCGGAGTCAATGACCAACTAATTCAATCCGTTACTTTTCGTTCGTCTAACTTACACTTTGTTTTATTTATGCCAAAAACAACCCATGAGATTTCAGCTCTAACTATGCCATCCAGACTATCTTAATTAACTGACAACAAGTTGTACGGTAAAATCGTATTAAATTTGTGAATATTGTAAGGGTTAACCCACTGAAGTGAAACGGAACGATCAGTGGGATATTCGCGCAGCTCAATTCTCTACCTCTGACTTTTTGTAGTGATCGTAACCGAACATTGTGCAACCGCTGTTTAATCACATAAACAATTAATTTGCACCTGATACGACTTACACTATGATTTCGCTCGTTCACTTGCTACTACGCAGGAACTAGCTGTGGGTTTGAACTACGTAAATTTCCGGTTAGTATCGCTTGTTCCTGACTAAAACATTTTTGCACATGGATGGGAGCAGATACCAGAACGACATTTTCGATAGAAGTAACAAACTTCTGAGAGCACCCTACAGGAAATCATTGCAGAACATCACTTTCCGATGAATCTCGCGCGAAACAACGGTATGACTGTACGGAATGTTCGCTAGAACACCCACAGGGCACCTTCAAATGTCCCATCCAACGCTGCAACAAATTTGCAGAGCGATGACCAGGCGAACCTGCCCATGCCGTTTCTGGTCATTTTCCGAATGGTGCTGTGTCACTTATGCCTTTGGAAACAACAACCAAGTGCCGATTTTTCTCGCGGGTCACAAGGAGGCCCGTCGCTGTTTTGACCACGACACCTTGAACAACAATTTCGGTCGATTAGTAACTAATGCAATGGGTCCTCTCCGTTTTCGTCTTTTACTGTCTTTCTTCCAGCAGATTTTACATTCTGATGCATCTAGTGTGTTAGTTCATAGCAAATTTTCACCAGTTTTCTCCCCAGTTATCTCGGAATGACCTAGATACAGGAGGTAGTATATTCAGGTTAACATACTGATAATTAACGCAGTTGAAATTAGCTCATATTCAATGAAAACGTATCATTTTATCCTCTATCTCTTCGATTTTTGTTAAAGTTCACGTTTTTTCATACCTTTATTAACCTTTAGGTGGACCACTGTATGATGCTATGGACGCCCCGGTGTTTGCCTGTCCTGTTCCATTATTAATTCATTGATTCCAAGGGTCACTTCTGGACTTTTCGTCTACATACAGCCAATAAAATGTCAGCGACACAAATGCTAGACCCCCAGACACACTGATCGTAAAATAACGTATATGTAGACCTAGTGTCCATCTGGCTATCTTGTCTCTCGTGTCCATCACAGCCCAGACAATTTAAAAAGTGTTCGTGTCCCAGTGTTCATCTCTGCCCTATTGTGGACGCCGATGAATCTACCCGGGTATCTGTTTGCTGGTAACGTTTGTTTCCGCAAATCTTATCCGACTTGCGGTTTGTCAAGCGTAGCAATATTTCATTCAAAGGTGTCCACCTAGCCAACGATATAAACCGAAAATTAAAGTTTTCTGTGACTCCGACGTATGCGGCTGCGCAGTGGCGCTTAGTTCGAACCAACAGTGTACCAGTTCTCCACGATTGCGAAGGTAGACTGTCAAACTCTTCTCTCTCCCGCACTGCACACCAGTTCACTTGTAGTTGTGGTGATGTTTACAGAGGCACAACAGACCGAAAACTAGCAAAGGGAGTCACCGAACACAACAAGAAGTGGTTGAAAGTGCTGATGATGCACCCGTCTTAACTTGTTGCACTGAGGGCTCGGAATTCAATGTCATCGACTGCCATACACCTGATGACAACAGGTTATCAAGTTGGATTAATCAACTCATTCAACTTAGTGTTATGCAACCAAAATCCAAGACGACACTTATCCGGATCTAGTTCCATGTTTGTCCACATCCGTATGATGATTAAAAATGGTATGTTTTAAATTGGCGACTGATGAGAGTAAACGAAATGCTAATGGATCGCAGCATGTCTTATTTGCCTGGAGTCCACTGAGCTGAACTCGTTTCCTGCCATCATCCAAGTCTGTTACATTCAGCGATTCTGTCCCCTTATGACGAATCTCTTATCTAATAACTCCGTGCCATCCAGTACCTTTGCTACGCCAACTATCAAGCGTCGAACTGAGAACGATACCATGAATAGATCAGACAGCATGCACTTTCGTCTGACACTGTTTTTCACGGTCCGTGGACTTGGTTGTTACCACACGGTTTTCGGAATGTAAGTCCAACAGCTTTACCTCTCCAACTTATGAAGAATATGAACGTCCACAATGTGCATTCTACTGCGTTCCGTGTTACCAAGTTCAGTGTCCAAAAATCCTTTTGCATGCAGTATTACCAATCCGACTTCCTCACTAACAGCTGCACACGCTGTTGCCTTCCTCGAAAAGATATTAATTAGCTATGTTTTTCATTCGCAACTTGGGATGACCTAGTACATGCGCGGTTTCTTGCAACCAATTTTTTCACAGTTGTTAAACTTTCCTGTGCGTGAACGTTGTTACTTATGACTACGAACTGCACCAATGAAATTGTGCAAGTGAGGGTCTTTACCGTGCGCATTTGGCAGATGATGAGGTCCACCTGTCCGAGAAATGTGCGTATTCGGTAGCCTTATGGTGTTTGGTTATTTGAAACATCCATCGTGGCTAGACAGTCGGCTCCAATGATCTGACTGGTTCCTGAAACCACTAAAACGGTGCTTCACAGTTTGGCTACGGGTACCTACACCACATTCATTCATACCATCAACTAGCTGGCAAGTGTCATGAATATTTTACGCTCCATTTTTCTCTGTAAGCAATCAACGAATCAGCCGCCCAGTGTCGATCGAACTCTACTGCATCTCCCCATCAACCGCAGCGCGTGTCTGTGTGACCCACTACTCAACAAATTGAGTGACCATCCCAATTACACGAACAATCATGAAACCCCTTGCTTAGAACCTGTTAGTGGCTATTTGGAATACTCTAGTTATCAGTGTCCAACTTTCACACAACTGAAGTAGCTTTCTTGTTTGTTGTTCCTCCACGTTTTCGGCGCAGCTGTCCCCGATTTCGGTTTCTCCATTCCCCATTTTTTCCCCTTATGTATTCATTGGTTTTTATTATACACCTACAGTGAGGCCAAGAACATAACTTTCAATTGCAAACCGCTTTTGCGTTTTCGTCGATATCTGTGTGTTAGACGAAGTAAGCATTGCAGACTTTGTCGCCAACAGTCTTTGGGATATTTTCGGTGAGCTGCTCACTGCTAAAATTCCGCCTAAAATATTGCCTTGTTTGGATAGTGCTGCTCGTCATGACTCTGGTAGACTGATAGTAAACGTAAAGATACACATAAGCTCGAACAAGCTCAAACCGTTGCATCACACTGCGACGGTCGGCTTATGTAGGGTATTTTTGTAGGTCAAGGTTCCTTTCGGCTGACTTTCGAGCTTCTTCTCATGACTTCGTGTGACTAAACGCTTGCTATTGTTATTCTGATAGCCCGTTTCTGAAAGCGTTAATTCTCTAGCCCGTGCTCCTGCCTCATTCAGTCTAACTTACCTGCCTACAAACCCCAAAGTTAACTGCCAACCCCACCATCCCTACCCGTGTTAGTACGGCTTTGTTGTGAGCCGCCGAACAACTGCCGACAACTAGTCGACCAGCCAAGAGAGCAAGTAAGACCGACCCTTCTTCATATCTTCGGTTCGCCCATGTCTGTCGGTAGCTTACACTTGCATTTGTTATATATTCTGGGCCCTGAACGGCCTATTGTGCCCAGTCATTTCACCTTACCCTAAATACAAACAAACTGAGGCCTGTTTCTGTACTTGTTCATACGGTTTATATTAATAGTACCAGATATTCAGCGGCAGTATTTGGCTCTGGTAATAAGTTGCGTCGTTACCTATGGGTATGTCGCTGAACGTTCAAAATACAACCGGAATGTCAAACACTACCTCCAGCACCATTGGCACACTCCACCCACCTGCCACAGGATATATGAAAAATGAATAACCAAGAACTCAACTACTGTTTGTACATCTGACTTGTTTTTACACCCGCTGTCGGTAGTGCTGTGCCACTTTGCAAAATCGCTTGTCCCGCACAACACCCAAATACATCTTCACTGGTACATCACAGTTTCTGGTCTCTATGTTAGTTTCAGCACACAAACCATCATAGTTTATTTGTTTATACAATTCACCACAGCAATGGAATGCAATTATTAAACGGCACGTGTTTATCATGAACCTACCAAATAATGACCATTGAAAATATAAGATATATTAACTTTCATCCGTTCTATATCACATTCATAAGCATTGATCAAGAGGAATTTGAGAAGAATATTTTTCTCAAAATCTTCAATGCATTTTGACCACACAACCATAAACCTATACCTGGTTATTTGCGAAGAATATGAATGTAACAGACATAACGTTGGAAAGGATTTGAGCAGTTGAATGGTATACGTTTGGTATAATTTATACCTTAAAGAACGCGCGGCCATACTTGCAGTACACGCATCTGTACTCTGTGGTTTATATTGTGAAAGTCGAGTAATCACAACGGACGGGTATGTGAACATTGGAATAGCGAGGAATACTTTTCAGAGAATGAATTAAGGTGACATGAGAATCAGGCAGCTTGCACCCAGTAAATGACGAGGTTTTTTAACAAATCACCATAAAGTCAATTCAGTTCCCACGCACAAAATCGTAGAGCAGCAATCCCTGTAGAAATTGGAACAATGTGGAAATAGTGGAAGGCCGGAAGCAATATCTTCTCTGGTGTTCTCTTGCATTCGCTCAGTTTAGTGGAAAGTGCGGTGTGAGAAATCACAAAAGGATTAGCACGTTTATATGAGCAGCCCGGTGGTAGATATCAGAAATGATTGTGTGCGTTACAGTTCACTAAATTCAATGGAAATCGTAATGTCAGGATGAGATTCCATCCAGTTGTATAGAGTAAATGTAAATTCAAATGACATGGGTGTGAGATTCACTTGCGGAGTTAACGGTTGGCAATGTAGACCTGTGCAAAATTCACATCACACGAATACTAATACCTGAATGAAATCAAGTGAGAAAAGTAGCAATGATACTCATGACTAATTGTCATCAGAACCTTCCAGAAATCGACATCAAAGTTAGACGAGTTAAACCTTCCATTTAGAGAATTGTCCCTGCTGTAGGCAAATAATATTTCGTAGATATCAAACATAGAAGGTTTAAGAGTTGCCAACCTACCTACTGCTGAAGTAAACCGTGGTAGTAGTTAGCACCACCAAATCAAACGTATGACGACGGGACACTTGTATGATTGTCAACTTTGCACAAAACTACTCACGTATAACAGTGCCTGAAAACATTCCGGATGTTATAACCACTTCCGATAAGATCCGGAACCAAATTGAACATAACTTTGACTTGATCAGAGTTGTCGTCTCCCAGCGCCTTACTGTCAGCCGCTTTCGTTAAAAGTACTAATTTGGCGTTTTGTTCATTAAAATTCGTACGCGCAGCACATGTACTTGTCAAGGCCAAACGTGAAGACCGGCTTCATTTTCATCTGACCGACACTTTGGCCGCTACTCTGCTAACTGGTCTGGAGACATGACTGAATTATGGTATGCGACCGGGCTGGTTTGTACAGAATGCACTTCGCACCTCCAACGTGCAAAGTGCTGCCTCAAGACTGGGGCATTTCCACCCTGACTTTCTTTATTGCAGGTAATCCGCTTGAGACTGTGGACAGTTTCACATACTTAGGTAGCACTATCTCGTCAGCCTGTAATATTGCTGATGAGATATCAGCGAGGACAGCAAAGGCATGAGTCGCTTCCGCCAAACTGCGTCATCTGTAGCGTCGAAAAGACGTTCGGTTGTCGCTGAAGGGAAGGGTCTATAATGCTTGTNACCATTTCTAGTTCTTCCGCCTAGTCTTCTTTAATCTTTGTTGGCCTTCGTAGCAACGGTTCCTTCTAGGATATTCCACGTCACTGCTGAGGTGAGCGGTGGCCCGAGTCACAGTACCTTTGGTGGGGCTCATGGCTGTTATGATGATGATGATGATGATGAAGATGCGAGCGGCCAGTTGCACCCAGAACAATCATCGGTATCACATCAAGACAGTATGACCGTCCGTCTTTAAGTTTCGTACCAGTAAACGCACTGCGTATCACTGACGCAGGCCCACGGACGTTTTATTCTCGGAGTGCAGGCGGCCAGAAGAACCACAAGGTCGTTATCCCTAATCTGGCCGCGCACGTACGCAAACAGAATTTCAGCCTCAATGATGGACCAAAAACTGCTGTAAAGGATCAGAAGCGTGCTGCAGGTAATTGTCGAAGCAAGACCAGAACCATTTGTGTCGAACATGGAGGCATGTTTGAAACAAACTGTCCCCAAAAGGTGTGAAGTCCAAACTTAGTGTTATGCATACAGTTTAAACTTTCAATGAATAGGCGACCATTCTGTTAGTTTTCATCCACGAAGTGCATTGATTTCACTATGGGTTTGTTACGTAACAGCCGATTGTCTGATGTTAGAATGATCAGGATTTTCTTAGAAGAGCCATCGGTTTAGTGATCCGAAGTACACGCATAGGGAGATAGTACTGACTTGGTTACACACTCAGTATTGTCCAGTAGGCATATCTGTCATTTGTAGTTCAAACGGTAGGAAAACTACAGATATGATCTCTGTTAACTAGAGACTTGATAAAACTTTACAACGCCAAATGCTCTTAGCACCCTGTACGAAACACATTGAAGAAATACTTTCGTAATTTATTTTTTTACAAGCATTCTTATTTGCTAATTTTGCGAATGCCCTTTAGTATTGGACTACTATTTTTTCCCAGTTTACAAGCCGAAATGTACAGTTTTCCCCAGTTGGCAATTAGTCACTGTAAAGGTATCGACAGTTGTTTAGAGAGGATACAGCTGTTATTCAGGGCTTGTCCGATACAGAACCTATACTCATACTTCTGTGTGTGTGTGTGTGCAAAATTTGTCCTCGTCCATCTAACGTTGATAAACGGAAGGACGACACTGCCCACTTTCAGGTCAATTCACACGAGTTGTTAACGTCTACTTTGCTGACTAGCGCGCTGTGTACGAGTTTTATTGAAATTAACAAATTTCTGAAGGTCGTTCACAGAATGTCGTCGGAATTTTGTTATTGGGTGGTTAATGTGTATCAGAGTTCAAGTAACCAGTTGTTATCTGGACTACCATAGCAGTAGGAAATCACCCTACTCATCCCGGTTAGGTGGTCATCAAACCAGCTCAGTATAGCCGAAGCACAATGTACTTGCAGGTAGGGTGCTTAAGGTCACCCTGTCCAAGTCTTACCTACATGTGTAAGTAATTCAGGACAGACAACGCCTGCAAAAATGCCTATAGTTGTGTGCTTAGACCGAAATGCCTCTCACATGCACTTTGAGAAAAATGTGACCAGGGTACGTTAAGGCCTGTCGGATGGATGTCCCTATCTGGCGTAGAAAAGCACACAGCTCCACATAAGCTACTAGTTTACACGCACTACGTATAGGGTGGTAGAATGGTTCGTCGTCTTAGAGAACAACCTATCACAAGCAAGACGCCACACCAACGCACACACACACTCAGTCGCGCACTTCGCCGCTCACACATTTGAATTTGCCGATATCGTAAAACAGAACCGATACTCATGGTGATGGTTGAGAGAAAATGCATGCATAGCTTACATATCCGTTGCGACGCTACTAAAATCACACACCATGTCCAAGAATATGTTGTTGGGCAGTCGAAGTTCTTTGAGAAGGTTGGAATATAAGACAATTCCAAGTCGGTCGAAAAGTTCACGAGTTCGAAGACGTAAGGCTGTTCCGTAGGCGCCGTACTCAAAACTTACTTAACACGGAGTCTTAAATCGTCTAGTGTTATTAACGTGTTGGTTTGTCTTTTGTATGTAAAACAGAACTGCATCGATTCTTGTTCTCCATTTATTGGTAAGATGAGCAAAAGTGTTCTTCTGGAGCTGATTAGAGAAGTGTGCTTTGTGACGTATAGCTTTCTGACCAGTGGACCAACCTAGTCGGCCAGTAATGTGGAATAAACTGAACACGCCTACAAAGAGTTCTTGATGGAACTGAGAACTATACTCCTTAATTGCATCGTTTTTCTGGCCGGGAGCTATGGAAAATTAAGCATTGTTGTAATAGGCACTCTTAGTCCCTATCAGTGTGAGTGAGATCAAGAGTGACCTTCTCATGTCTTCTGGATAGATACTTATCACAGCTGCCGATGCGTGTTCACCTCAATTTGCCAGTTTCCGAGTATATGGGTTTGTAGCGTCAGATGTCAGCCAGAAAGAGCACGCTTCTTATTGATAATAACGCTGAATTGCCATATTCTGGAGTTTACATTGATGGAGAGAAAATGAATTTCACGTCATTTCGTCATGGGAAGCAGAAAAGGAGATGAGTAAAGAGGGGTTGCCATGACGGGAAATAATAGTTGCCAACCAAGGTCGGTTGGATTGGGTTCGTTCGTGGCAGCTTCGATACTTTTCGGTATTATCGCCTTTGAAGAACCGATCCGAGACGTGGTCACAAGGTCTAATAGCAACAGTGTTAACTGTGGTTTAATGCCAATAAGAAACAGACAACGACGAATTCCGCAAATCATGCCATGCTGGGTTTTTGCCACAACAGCGTGGACCACTGACTTTAAACGTTTGCAACAGTTTTCTGTTTAATTCGGTGATTGGATGGTGAACCTGCTGAACAAATTTACAGTAGCTTTCCGAGACGTAATAGATACGCTGACAGTCAAATTACGTGACTGTCGTGAGTAGCTCCGTAATCTTTATACGGAGGACAGCCAGTTGGGTGCAGTTTGACTCATTCAGTGGAATGCTCTTAGTCGGTGCCCGCCACTGCTAATGACTTGGCAGTCAAACGTGAACCTGTGTAAATCATTTACTCGGGCAATCACTCCTTGATTAGCCAATAGTACTGAGTTGACACTTTCCACACCAATGACATCATTTTTCAGATTCAAATAACTATCTACTGTCGTCACGTTCTCACCTACCATGATGACTGCACTGGGGGTCCGAAATGTGGGAAACTGAACGATACCAGAAGTTGACAGTGGGGTTCGGAGAGCACATCCTGATTTCAGCGATGGCACTAATATACCAGTGAGAAAGACACCTGTGTTGGATTGTAACAAAGAATACACTACCCCCGTTCGTTCGCAGCCTTTGTACTCAGACGACGACTCAATTACCATCGTTACACTAGACTGGAATTTTGCTCTTATGGGAACTTATCAGGTTTAGCAACTTCCAGTCGTGTAAATCGAAATTTGTACGTCCGCTTCGCGCATACGGCGGCCAGCTTGATAACCATACAGTTAGAAGTCTCGCAATAAATAGGATCGAGTAAGCATAGTTAAAAGCTGACCCATTATCTAACATGGAAGGTGTTCAAATAGCCCGATCACTTCGATGATAAAATTAGCATAATCACCTCACCATTTGGTCGCGAGGTGTGAGGAAGTCGCGACAAATGTTGTAACCGTGCACCCCATTTGTACCGATTGTTTACAAATAAGACTTGATGCAAATAGTGTCTCCTAGCATCCAATGGATTTGTGCTGATTGCCCACAAGGGAAAATGGAAAGGCTGATGAATGTTTTGATCCCAACTGGGTAACGTGTGAGAACCGGTTGCTACGGCCATGTTCGAAGGTCATTCTTAAATCACATCTTAAACGTGATCAAAAACACAACCGGTGTAATTCAAAAACAATAGACTACCTTGATTAGTACGTGTCCTTTATCTCAATTGATTTCGCTCCTGTCAACCAGGAGTGGCGGTCAACGTCCTGATGATCACCACATACCGAAATGTCTGGTCCTTCACGTAGTCTATCAGTTCAGTTGAAAGCACGTCACCGTATAGAATGGCTGAGCTAACTTCTTGTTTTCTTTTGCGTATGGTTTGATGCAGCCGGCGACGGCTCTAGAAGGCTCGAACCGGATTGGAAAGCGTATCCTTTAAGTAGACCAGGTTTTTGATCTCATTATCCCGTTTGATGTGCTACTGTTAATTGAATATCTCAAGTCGCTAGCGTTCGCCAAAGCAGTATTGGTCAGTAATCGCCTTCTAGCCATTTGTTTGGCACTCAATGATTTTCGAAATCTGACAGCAGCCATTTTCTAGTTCAGTCACAGTTCCCAGCTATCCGTTATTGAAAGGAAAAGCTAGGTTTTAGCTATTCTTTTGTGAATGGTCATCACCAGCGTGTTTGCCTGCTAGGGCCAAAATCTGGACTGTGGTTTACCATAATGTACTCATTTACAACATCGTACCATTTACTTCCGACTGGTCACTACACAAATTTAATGTCACTGATAGTGGAAAATCGCTGGTGACCAACTGTTGCAATACTTGATCACCTCCATGAAAGAGCCAGAGTCTGTTTTGATGATTTTACTCCAGAAGGGCGCAGTCTGTACAATTCAGTCAAATGAAAAGCATAGGTTTGGTTTAATTTGTGGGACTACAGTTTAATTTGTCGATGAGCTCCTGAGACCTTAAAGTGATACAACTTGAGTGAAGTTCAAATGTTATCGTCGCTCTCACGTTGAGAATCACACTTGTCAGAATTGTGAATCTGTTGATTTTTCCTAGTCATTGTGTTTAGGTGAAAAACCAATTGGTTCCCCTACTTTGCAACAGGAGTATTACTTCTCGTGGATCACACAGAGAATCACCTTGAAAAATGCGTGCATGTGTTTGATATTAATGACACTGGATTAAAAGCATTGGGGAAACTAAAACAATAAGTATAAATTGTCAATCATTTCTGTTATAAGTTGCAGTTACGTTGTACGTATAAAAGATGAAATGGTATAACTGTAGCAGATGCTTCGACGAAGTGCTCACTAGTATGAACGGATGCGAAGAATAACGATTGCAAGAAACGGTATCAAATGGAATTCAAAACATTTTTGGACCCAAAATCGGCTTTTGAATTGTACCACACCGGCTTCCTTTCGAAGGCGTATGTTCCTACGGATACGGCTGACTGAAAACTGACATAAATGCATACGCTAATTTTAATATGGTAAGAGGTTTCGGTGTGACTTTACCTGCCTACGTGTAAACATCATAACAACACTTTCGAAATCGGTTTTGCGACCGGTGATTGGTTTTCAGCAAAAGGACCAAACAAACGTCTTAATTTTTCACACATGTATATTTATATTTGTGCATATCTCAAATTCGGTATGTCTGAGTTTTACCTCGAAACCTTTTTGTTAGCGAAAAGATCACGGAAAGCTAAACCTTATAATCTGGGTTAATTTGACTTATACTGTTTGTAATGTATACAACAAGTGGTTGTCAGTCTGTGTTCAGCCAGAATGCCCGTTGTGCCCATTTAACCATACTGTAAAATTTCTTGAGATGCCTACAAGATATCCAAACTGAGTGCTCAGTCGAATGACGCCAACTGTCAGCATACGGAACAACAACCGAAACCTAACTGTAATCAACTTTAGGAATATTTTTGAATTCACTTTCGCGTATACACTGAACCACACCAGAGCACACCGAATCTTTGAACGTACATCACGGATCACATCCCAAAACATCCAATTTCATCGTGTTAAACTGAAAGATTGATGTCTAATCCGATTTTCATATAATGGTTGGTTTAAACAATAAACGCGCCGCGTTTTACAGAACCAGTCGTGCTATGTTGCCGTAAGTCTACTCTCTGTTCACGACTCAGTAATGGCATGGCTACGGCGATTATCAACCACAAGTTTTCTTTTGTTAGCTAGAGATTTCCTCTGAAATTTCCGGTTACTTCTGTTGTATTTGCTAACCCTTCGCATGATGCAGATTACAGCGTTCACTTTGACTTTCCGTTCTTTCAGGTGCTTCGTTTTCCAGCCTCGTCCAAATGATGTGTTTAAGATTATTGGTTCGTTCGTCGATTGACTTTGATCGAAAAACGGAGTATGATGCAACATCCTAGAATCGTGATTGGTTTGACAGCGGCCAAGCCTGCTGCCCTCAGCGTTTTCCATTCAATTAAATCTGTATTTACATCTAACTGGAATTTAGCATAATTCTTCTTCGAATTTGCTGAACCGTAATTAGTGGAAGCAGATTACCTGGATTACAAGATGTGAGTTACGTAAACTTGCCTCCATTTCTCACACGCGTCTGCAAACGTGACCAACCTAACTTTGAAAACAGCCGATTTTTTGAACATAGACATGTTATCGTTGTCCAGAATTTCAAATACAACCGAGATTGGCACGAAATACTCCTCTAAGTAAATACTGTTGATTACCGGAAGATCTTTACAACGAACATGACACAAGGAGTAACGGCTAAATGTACAGGCGTGGAAAAATTAAGTAGTTTGCAGCACATTCGTCACGAACACAACACGTTGTCAATGCAAGTGATAAATGGAATTTTGTCTGCTCGAAATCAGAAGAATTCCTCTTCACCAATAATGTGAATGAAATCAAACGTCAGACCTCACACAGTCTTATTGCGGGCAAATTTTGGTGCATATGTACGAGTTCATGAAACAAATTTTATACATTACACTGAACATGCGAATGGAACAGCTTGGGGAACGACATTTGAAGAGATCGTACACATCGTCACTAACATACTTTCTTTGCCAGTTCATGACATCAGGTTTTTACGTGTATTGCCATTTGAGTTCATTCTAAGATACGCTGTGTGATTTCCGTCTGCATCGGCGCCCAGTGCTCTCCGCATAAAATGTTTCCTATTCAAGTGGATATATTTCCAGATAAAGTTGGATTCGGTCTACTCCAGCACTGTTACAATGTAGGTTTTGGGATCCTGAAGTTCTGAACAACGTTGGTCAAGAAGCCGTAATTTACGTTCCCATGATAGAATTAACTTTGAAGGAAAGTTGGGCTCCATTGAATTGTTTCTAGAATTTGCATAAAGATGAATCCCACTGATTGGTGAGCAACAGTATTTGTTAGAAAGAATTTATATTAATGCATACAAAGGAAATGCTAGTAATTTCGCACAGCTGAAAATGCCTACAACAGGGCTCTTTGAAAAGCACTTTCGTGCCATAATTTGAAATAACTTCGTACGGTTACATGGGGATATATTGTAAATGAGGTTTCGGTTAACTCACAGGAGAGTCAGTACCCTTACAGCACATGCCAATGATGAAACAACACTTACTGCGATAACGATACCAGCACTGCGATGCAAACTAGTCAATAGTGAGAGGATAATCACCATCCGATTTTGAGGAAAGTGATATATTTCACAAGGTAACTTATTTCCATTTTCGACTAATCAACCATTTCTTTATGCACTATATACTCACACAATGTGATCAGAGCAATATGATCTGCATTAAAGCTTTCGAGCAGACGGTACTTCTCAGAATACCGAAGTTCTTCAGAATTGTTAGTGTCAACAACGTGTGTTGTATTAAAATGCTAATGGAACATTATTGAATGTGGTATGTGCAGAACAGGTACAGTGTATGTACTGCTAAATATGTTGATCAAATAAACCGTTTGCACTGAAGTTGTTTTGGTGCATTGCAACTAAAGTTGAATGAACCTCAGTTAAACACAAATAACTTTCCAGGACTTCAGCAGGACAGGTGCAAATGCTTTAGAAACAAAGTATGACTATAAAGTAACTACAAATTTGGCTGTAAACTTCTTTCAAAATAGCGGCCAAATAATTTAGAAAATCTGGACTATGCAGTCCAGCTAATCAAGTTGATGAACTATGTTATTAAGTCCGATGGAAGCCAGCATCCACAAAAATGTATGTCAGAGTTGGCTGAACAGTACATGAACAAAGTATTCTCCAACCGAAGTTTGATTCATGTTTATTTGATTCAACCATCGAGGGAAGTACATGACAATGTCTTGGTGAGACTTCGTTATATGATTCATATATGTATATATCTGTAGGTTGAAACTAACGTTACTTCTCCCTCCTGTCTGCCAATTAGAACCACTAGGTAACTCAAAATTCACGTAAAAATAGCCAGGTTCTTCTCAGGGTCTCACACGTGTCCGTGACGCGTACAATTAGATCATCACAGCGCGACGTAGACTGAGTCTAGACCCGAGGAGTTTTATATCAATGAACTATGGTAATATAATGTCCGTCCCGACCTGTGGGCATGAACAATCACACCTCGGTATAAGTTTGTTTTTACACGTGACTTTCTTTCACTCTCGTTCAGTTGACGACTAATACGGTTATTCGGAAGAAATAGACGTTAAAAATGTCGCCACAATTGGTAGTAGGGCGGTGTATGGAAAAATGTGTTGATCAGGAACCGGCAGATCTGTTTGATTCAACGATCTAAGTAGGTACGTTCCGTTATCGTGCAAAATAGTAAATATCTTCAAACAGACGTCAACAAATGAAGCAGTTAATGCGGGAGTACAAAAACCGGGGCCAATGCTTTGGGAAATGAACCGAAGTTCATTCCCACAAAAATATTTGTTCAAATCATTTTGAAAAATGAACTGACTATGATTGTTTGAGGAGCCCAACGTCAGTTTATACCTTTTTTGCTGACATGAACATTTGGACCGTGCTCATGATGAAGCAGTCTGTCAGAGAAGTGGACTTTATTGAAGCTTCTGTATTGTATCGGCGTTAATATAATTCAATCTTGGAACTGCGGTCCTTGATGAAATTTTGAGGACTCGATCGCTGAACGACAATTCTCCCCTTTAAGCAAGACTGATGAGCTGCACAATAAATGGTTTAAACGGAGAATGGTTTAAACAAATTTCTTCCAGAACACCATTCTAGTGAAGGTTTTCAAAATACCTGACAAAAAAGACACGTTCTGAAGACTTACCAAAACTAGTATACCCCACTAGATTTCGACTATCGTAAACTGAGCAGTGGCTATGTTAATCCATCCTTGTAGTTCCAACCCATTCGGTAGGCCTCTCTGTAAATAAAACTACGTTAAACACTTCAAACGCTGAAATGGATGTTTCTTCCCAAAATCCTTTATTCCTGTGTCGTTTGCCCCTGGCATTAACACAATGCTTTCTGAAAGTTAACTGACTCTTGTAACTAGTATGATACAGCACATACTCCAGGTACAAACGGTAGTCAACCATTTAATCATTCCTAACATTTTCAAACCAGGAACCATAAAATCTTGCCTGTACAATAACGAAGCCTTAAATTGTTGCTCTCTCGGCTGTGATTTTATAAGAAATCTGATTATGAACGTGATATTTTACTGTCGTTGTGACCCGTAGATGCTCACTTAAGTTAAATATTTTTGTTGGGTGACAGGTCCCAAAACAGGCAGTAGTAGACGAAACTTAAATGAGACAAGAATTTCTATAGTGGCGGAAAAAGCATCATAAATGAGCTTTACTTCATAATTATATATCATAAGTATCAAATATTTTTGCGCGCAGATCATTATCCGGGCAATCGCAAAGTTGCAGTTAATCAAACAGTACGCATGACGGAATATTCAGTTCCGCACTTTCTACAAGAATCCAATGTGAATACTGTTCAGTTTAACTGGGCGCCTCAGGGGAAGAGAAAAAATGAATTTTAATTTCATCTCAACGGACAGTCTTTCTGACAGGAATTTCCAGTTAAGTTGAGGCAGATCACCCTACCGGAACGACTGAATAGTGTCACTGTTTTATTCCAGGCGAGCCAACGGGAAAGCCTATGAAAATTGGGGAACTTTAATTGACTGTGTTTAACACTCAATTTGGGACAAATTGAATTCACACACTTCAGTTAACAATTAACGACCTCCTTATGCTGGTAACCGTTTGATTCAAAACTCACCGCGATGAACGTGACTCACAGTAAAGTGAGCAGGATAAATAAAGATTATTTCCGGATATCGGTGTGGTATTGATTTTTCTTTACAAATATGACACTCACTAATAATGAACGTTCATAGGATATATCAGTAAAATAAACCAGCTCTGCTAGAAAAGGTGATCTTTGATTCCCAACCTACTGCTACAGACAATGGTGGGCTTTCATCTTATTGGGTCCAAGTTAAATTCAGATTCGAGATTCCAGTGTTTACCAGCCTGATCGATCTTCGTGCCCATGGTCTTACGTCGGTGAGCCGTTGGAAGAGTCTTTTGTGGAGAAAATTCAATCTGAATGTGCTTTTGTTCGTTTTGACAACCCTAGCATGGCACATTTTTGGGAGTGAGTAACTGGATACTTTTCCGGTCACCGAGGACACCTAGTTGGGCATAGGAATGCAATCAGTTAGTCGTATAACCCTGCAGAAGTGTACAACCAAGTGAAATTATCATCTTTCAACCTGTCAGTAATATGGTTTCATCAAACACCACCGGTCAGGGTTATTTTTGTGCTCACTACTACCGAAACATAACACGCCCAAAGTATTTACCGAAAAGCATCCGCAGTCATATCTGGAATGGCACTCCAAAACTTCTGTCAGTGGCCAGTGAGTTGTGATATATACGCACGTTCATTCTCGTAAACTATGGTGAAAGGTTAAGTCTTATCCCACTGTTGGACGTTTGATTGCTATGGTTTGTAAGAAATGGAAGTACAACACACGGTTATTCATACGTTGCCGCGCTCTTATCAATGAGGACAAATTAGCAACAGGTTTGAAAACGTTTGGGAATAAACGAACTATACACCTCGTTCTGAGGAGCCACACTGTTGGTGATATGCATTGTGTTAATCATGTTGTACTGTTCATATACTTGCACAGTGGATAGAAACGAATCGTATTTTTAAGGTGTACTGTCCAGGTCAGTCTCAATGTGCTCTTCCTGATTTTATTTTAAATGCAAACATCTTTAAGAACACCTCTAGAGTGGGGATTCAGAGTATGTTCTTTGAGAAAGAGGATAGATGATTACAGTGTTGCTGCACATGCAGAACCTTCTACTATCGTTGGTTTAAACGTGCATAATTCCAATACACAATGGTCATGACGTTTATGGTTTATTCCGTTCCCTGGGTTGCAGACACATCTTTTCATACGTATATAACACAAGGTGGTTGTGTCGGATTATAACCGCTTCCGCATATTGTAATATACTTTTGTTTCACAATATGAAAACGATCTGTACACATGACGTTTAGTTAGTGTAAAGCTGCGTTATCAAGTGAAACTTTAAAGCAGATGACTCAGAGCATTTGTATTTTGGCTGGTTGTTTAACAGTGTTTCGGACTCGTTTTGTGAGAATGCCGGTTACCATTGCTCTGGGTTGGCGTACAGTTCTTGCAAGAGAGAATGATGCACTTTTCCGTTTGTTCACCTGAGCCGTTTAAGGTAAACCATAGTAGAGAACCAGCGCAATTTGCATTGGTCTATATGAAGCGATTTCTGCATTTGGCCTCAAATTCGAAACTCAACGTTGTTACTTTCAAAATATTTCTCTTATAAATCTTTAATATATCTGAATTCCCGCGGACGATTCATTTTTGATCAATAGGTTGCTCACTTGTGTACATAGATTATTGTCATATGTACGATAACAGTTCATTTGCTATAACGATCAACGTATGAAGAAAGATAAAACAAGACGTTGGCCTTTAAACGAATTATAGTATGTAGACATCTGAGGCAGTCTTTACTGAAAAGACACTAGACTGTAGTTCCGCTCCCATTAGAGATTGTCAGTAGTGCATATCCCTGTCACGGCCGCCACTTGAACTCCGGCCACGCTTTCATTAGGCAACCGTGTCGACCACTGCACCATTGACCTCACATTAGGCACGACCGAATTATCAAATCTGAACACTCAACCACTCTCGCTTGTGAGCAATGATCAGGTTGCCCGATCGTCTCTAGAGGATACACAGCTACTGTCTGTTAACTCCAATCGATAACCCCGCGATTAGGAGATCCTAGACAGGTCGAGATCACTGAACTCATTAAACCTGCAAGGCGCTATATTAGATTACTGGTGAGTATTCGGAGATTTGGTTTAGTTTCAAGTTGAACGTCACCCACATTTGATCGCAGCGTTCGCATTCAGATAGACTTTACAGCCAGCCTCTTTCGAAAAGAAGAACTAGAATCGAGTTTTGTTCTCATTAGAGCTCGTCAGTAGTGCATATCCTAGCGACGGCCGGGATTTGAACTCCGGCCATTCTAATCATGAGGCANGGCTGGCTGCAAATTCTATGTGAATGCGAACGTTGCGATCAAATGCTGGTAATATTGACTTGAAAATAAACCAGACCACTGACTACTCATTAGTAAGTTAAGATGATCAAAAGTAATCAGTGTTATGGAAATTTCCTGCCAGCTTAATGGGATTCGGTAAACTATTTACCTGCTATATTGGTTTTTCATTTGTACCAATCAAGCAAATTTCTGGCCAACCGAAAACAAAGAATGTCCTTGTAGATCGCTGCCTCACCCACATGCAATTCTGATTGGCTTATTCACTTTCGTTCAAGTGCAAAGAAACTGTTCACAAATGACGTCTGTTCAACCCACGCAGTCGAACACACGCTGAAACAATTCACCCTGGGATGACGGTCGGTGGCATATGTCCCTCAAATTTGACCGACATACCCTATTTTGAAATGGAAACGGTTTTGGTAGTATGTAGAGTACATATTGAAGTTACAGTTGCATAAGGTCGAAATGCGACAACAGAAACGATGATCATTGATAATCACAAAGAAATGTTACAAAATAATTCTAAATATCCTGCTTGTGATGCGGAATTGACCAAAGAGAACATTGTGCCTGATGGATGGTCCAAGTCGAAAAAATCACCGGCTGCCAGATGGCTTGCTAACCACTGGTTTGGGAGAACGGTACAGTCTCCAACCCAAAAAAATAGATTTGATCTCTTTGAAGAGTCAGAAAACACAACCGAAGCAAAATTGGACAAAAACCCGATCGGTGAGGAGGCTATGCGTAACCGTGCGTGTTCGAAGCGCGTTAACCTAAACGTTGGTGGAGAGCACCATGACGTCATGTGGAAAACCTTGGAGAGAATACCTGACTCACGTCTAGGACGATTGAGTTTATCCTCGAACCTGACAGAATTTTCTATACTTTTTGATGATTATTCGAGTGAAGCAAATGAGTACTACTTTGACAGATCCGCACGATTTTTCGGATCCATTCTAGGTTTATACCGTACTGGGCATTTTCACATACTGGAAGACGTTTGTGTGATGGCTTTGAAGGACGACCTGGATTACTGGGGCATCAGTGAAACACGACTGGACGTCTGCTGTCTAAATCGATACTATCAACGCAAAGAGCAAATGGAAGAAGAGATAAGAAAAACCAATGAGATTGCTGCACGACAAACATGCGAAGAGAAGTTTGGTAGCGGAAAGTGTGCACTGTTAAGAAGGCGTGTTTGGGATCTGGTGGAAAAACCGCAAACCTCTATGGCTGCTCGGGTAGGTCGTCTAGAGCTAATAGTCAACTTTGCTGGTACTAGCGTGCGACTTTACTGTACATTGTAACATCATACCATCAAACCACTTTGCGCAAGCATATGATATTGTGAAGTTAATTCTTACGTAGAATTTCTAAACTACTGACTTTTTCCAAGAAGGCTGGTCAGGTAATTTTTCGATCGGTCTGAATAGACGCTAGATGAAGTAGGGTTTGTCAAACGAATATTTTTACTTTTAAATTGGGCCATTCACCGCATTACAAACGTGTAATTTCTAACGTCTATCTCTAGTTAATTCAAAACGTTGTGTTTGTGCCCCACAGACATGTCAGAAATACTGTCGAATAATGGGCGTCCATAAGAAAGAAAAACCAACAAGGTTAAAATAGCCGTTCACCGGTTCGGGGAAACATTTCAAATGCGGCAGGGAGAGTGTGAATGTGTTTATGAAATTGTGACCACTCTTGTGGGGACAAGACAGAAATACACACTCAGTATGAACAGGGTTTTGAATACTGATAGGTCCGGATCATAATCGTTCTTAAATAAGGGTTGGATGTGGCCGGTGCACAGGACGATACCGATCGCGTCTAAAAAATGCGTGAATTTTACTCCGTGACTAATCTGAATACTACCCATCTGGAGCTATGCCTATTAGGTCAGCTTTGTGGGCACATTAAGCTAAACAATGACACTGGGCAACTGAGTGAGTCACTTTGCTACCCGGCGCAGCTGTACACGTGAGGTTTGTGTTTCATGTTGTGTAAAGGACGTCGTAGCTAAAACGTAGATCATTTACAGACAATTCACTAAAACAGTGTAATACCTTGTTATCTGTAACAAAAGATACAAACCAACATATGCACCCACGTATTGCATGTTTGCCTAATACCGGGCAGATGCTTGGTGAACATCTCAGTCATTGTGGGTTCTAAGTTATGTATAAAAATTCCTTCACAAACGCTAAATTCCGATTATGCAAGGTATCCGTACAAAATCAGCCCTATAGAACCAGTTGTGTTAAACTGAGTGTGCAACATTTAGTTCTGCATCCTTTTTAGTCAAAAAAGAAGCAAGCAGGTACTCCTATTTTTGACGTGTTTGATCGTTAACTTGATGCTCGCGTGATAACTCACCTACCTGTTGACAAGTTCAACATTCTCTGTTCTACCCTGCATCTCACAGAGAATAAGATGACCGTATGAGTAATCCACTACGAGACTGAGTCGTTAAATATTTGGCCTCTTCTCAGCTATTTTATAAAACACCTACTGATGACTCTCCTATCATGCGTTCGTTTGTCCTTCTAAGCATACATAATAAAACTTGGTCACCGTTGGCTTCACTTAGAGAGCTCCATTGTGTACACGCGCACACTTGGGAGTGGTTCTCTCCTTAGGATTTAGTACCGTTTTACAGCCCGCATTTCTAATTCAATCGTTAAAAGTAGTTACCGTCCACCGCCAAAAATGGAGTAGGTCTCGTGTGTGTTGATTACAACAGTTCGGGACACTTAAACGCATACTTAGTGTCTGAAAATGAATGTGATTTTTAAGATACCAACGTTAGAATTTATTGAGAAACACTGTGGAATCGGTATCATAATTGTGATGCCATGAACAAACTGGCAGAAACGTTCCAACATGCTGGTGCTCCTTCTCCTATCACAGATCTATGAGGATATTTGTGAAGTGGTGAGGAATCAGCAAAGACGGTGACTAACATCCATACGTTTAAAAATTCCCAGAGTAATCATCAAGGAAACGATGCAGCGAAAAAGCTGGTTCCCAGTCATTTAGCGACAGGCCAAATAGATAGCATTTGTTTGAGACAGTGTTGTCAAGGTAAAATGTTTAGTTTATGGCAACCACGTCATACATTTACATGAAGACAACGTCTTGTCAGAATTACGTCGCAAACATGACGTCGATGAACCTGTAGCCGTTCGGCCGGTTTTCTCGGTTGGTTTTTCTCGCCTCGTCGTGACACCGCGTTTTCTTGTGTAAGTTTTGTTTCGCCCCAAAATGGATAACCAAGACTGAACTTGTTCACAGTACCGTCTTTCTGATTTAATCCACACAGTTGTCCAGTCCAACTCTGGATACAATTGAGTGAATTGGTTTGCGCACAACAGACAAATTTAACACGTGACCTCTTGTGCTGTAAAGGCTGGAAATTTAAAAATGTCCATCGGGATCCTGATAGTTCGAAGTCATCGTTTCGGATGCAAGCCGTCCTTTCCGACCTGTATTCGATCGTTCTAGAAACTACAAACAGTTTCTTTGATCCAGTCAATCAGTAACGATGGAAGATATATATCATGATATGCTAACATTTGGTTCACTCTCTCCAGGCACGTACATGGAAAAACAATCTGTGTAGGACATGGGGATAGCTACAGCAATGGAAATAGTCAGCGATTGCGTTCAAGTGGAACAGCAGCTGCCATCAGTGTCAGGAAAGACAAACTGTATGAGTCAACAGTTTATGCACACACACACCGGAAGGCGAGTATTAGTTAAAATTGCCTCGGAGAAAGCAAGTAATTTTAGATTCCGATTACGCAGCAATACTCAAAAGAAGTTGGTGGGGTCTACAACGTGACCTGTTTTCATAGTGTGCTTTGGAATGCATAAGGTCAGATGTCGCCTCAACCGCCCTGTTGCTACTGCCTTCTCCGTCGCTACTCGCCATCTGATTCTGTGTTTGTAGAAACTGCTGGCTGATGCAGTTTGTCTGCACTGAACCTGATGACAGGCCGTGCTTCAGGTGAATCCGATAGCTGACAGTTGTTGCTATCTGAACGTCCTGTATATTCAGGTGTTTTACCTTCGAGACTAAACAGTATAGACGAAATTAATAAGCCACAACGAGTTATAACCAAAAGAGTTATCGGTTTTGCAACGTCTCGACCTTCTCGGAGAGCCTTCGGTAAGCGATCGAAATCAAGAAATTTGCACTGAACAATTTTCAAATGAGATAGTTGTGACTGGTCATGGTTTACCCAAGTAGTTGCCTTGTAATGAACATCACCGCAACGCACATTGTATTTCATCATATCCGTTCTGTTTACTGCCCGGAAGTACTAAAGAGCAAACTAAATGTTATCACCTAGTTGTCTTCCACCAGTGTTGACTTCCTGGGAATGTATGCGCCCCCCGTGAATCAAATTCAATGCTGCTGGCCATCGACAAAAGAAGCAATGATACATTCAACGCGGTTTTGTCAACATTTGTGAAGACTTCACGCCATTTGCCTAATAATCTGATTATGACCAGAAATGCACACCTTAGGATCAGTTTTTATGTTCTCTTTATCGGGTCATTCACAGGACGGTAGATACGATGGCCCCCTGATGAGGGGTCGAAAAATGCGATGAGAGGCGAATTTTCCTGTTTACTCAAAAAATATCTGGTTCACTTCTGTAAAACCTAATCTAGTAATGCTCGGAAAACAGAGAGAACCTTGTTATTCACTAATCACCGGTTGATACATTGATAGATATTTGTGTACCACTTTCCTCGTTGACACGTGCAACCTGACCTCACACTTGATAAAACGGAATTATCATATATGATCATTAACCACGGACAAAGTTGACCGAAACGTCAAATATGGTAATTTGGTTGTGCACAGTGTTGTGAACGGATGCTTTATGAGGACGCTGACCGGGATTGCGATCTCTGTGACAATCAGGAGAAACACTGGAGATGAACTCAGGAGACAGAAAAACTTTCACTAATCTCATTAGCTATAAAGTCAACGAGTGTTGGAAAAATTCGATGAATTTTGAATGCAGTTCAATTCAGTGGCCGAATAAAAACACTTAATTATACCAAGCCGTAAACTTTAAATGCTACCTAGCTCCTTGAGTAATTTCGTAGAACTTCAGTGAGAGAACCATAAAGGTTGCGTGAACTTCGAGTTTTGACCAGTACTTCTGCAGTACAAATGAACGCTGCTCCTTTCCCGCGCTTTGTCATCTACAATGAACCCCAACGTGGAATAGGCGGAGTGTTTTGTCAGTGCTTTTGGGCATAACCGAATTTTCAGTCGTCCACAGGCTTTATATGACAGCACTTGTAACGGATTGCATCAGTTTACGGAACCTAGATCTGAGTCTTGTACATTAAAGGAAAAATTCCATTTGCTTACCATATAACATATATACACCACTCAATGTGAATACGGATTCAGTTATTTTCACAATTGTTATCTTCATTTATCTCCTTGCACCTTACCCTCCAAGCCTTAACTGCCTTAAACACAGCAATACCTCTGGCTAAAGTCAATTTCACGGTGGTCATCGTTTAGGGGCGGTGCAGTGATAGGTGTGTGTGTGTGTGCGAAGTGGTTTCTCAAAACCGTAGTATTTCAATCGCTTCTTACAAAAATGATCGATTCAAGTGGCTGCTTCTCATGTCAGAAGAGCATCAGGGATAGAAAGAAGATAATGGAGTTTGGTTTGGCTACTTGGAGTAGCTGTTGACTGGAAATATCCGTATATGCTGGACAGTTGTTTTAGACAGAAAGATCCAAAGTTGAACTCCTCCGCAAATAACTCGCTGGTTTTGTGTTAAACTGATGGATACTATTCGGAAAATAACGTTTGTGTGTTTGTCACTTTGGGTGATTTGAATCCAGAGGACAGAAAATTTAACGGATTAAAATGGCTGAACATATTTATGGTCTTCTACGACAGCATCAGTTGCTTTTATAAGTAACGTTATATGAGCATAATTCACGCGAGATTGAGTCAACCGAGAGGACAGCATACCTGGTAACGAACCCATACTTGTGTTGGATGGTCTGATACCAATAAGGTTCACCAAAACGTACAACCCACGGTGCCAGTGAACACATCAAGATCTACGACTGATTCGCCCGCATATGCATAAAGTGTATATTTTGTGATGACTAGCTTGACGAACCTCGTGAAAAAGAACCAGTTCCGTCAACGTTACCACTTTTATTCTCCCACTTTCTCAGAAAAGATATTCACAGATCAGCTTGTGGCAGGAAATGTTGGACCATTCATAAGTTGAAAATAGTTCACTCGTTACAGTAGTTTGAACAAAACAATTAAGACAGGAACATTAGTGGATGTGAACATTTCGTATTGAATCGTAAATACCAGATTTAAAATAATGTTGGGATGCTTGTCATCGAAATGAAACAATATTTGCATGAGTGGGTGCAGATCTCTGTGTTACGGAAGGAAGATAATCCCTGAAACACGCAAACAATCAGTGTCTGCAGTCAAGTCCTGGCCACCGTTCACGACATCAACCCAGTTAGTGCAGTCCGAATCTGCTTATGTCACTCCGCTCGACGATTCCTGTGGCTCTTGGTTGCAATCAGTCGACTGAAGCCGATCATGTGTGTTCAGAAACTGCTCGTTAACTCGATCATCCCTTGGACTTAGTGACCTTTCCTAGTCCACTGCTGATTATCCATCTCACCTCTAACCTTTTCGGTATAGAAAGTCGTTTCATGTTAGTGTGAATTTGGTACTGACTAGTGAGTACGAAATGCGTGAACCTACAAGTGCTCGTTTTCCAACTATTTTGTTTAAACCACTGAGACGAGCAAACTATCTTAAACTTATGAAGTGTCTGACACTATACACCGGAACCTATTATGTGAATATCTATTCCGAGAAAGTGGGGGAATAAGAATGTTAACAACAATCCACGTGCCTAATAGCACAACATCGATTTAGATGAAACTTCGTCATAAATTCCACTGCCTTATGCAATGTGCAATGAACTGGATGTGTTTTGCAGTGTTAGAACACTTATAATGAAGGTACATGAAGGGCAAAACTGGTACTTTTTCAGGTTATCTGCGCACGTTGTACGAAAACTTTTTCTGAAGTTTTGTGTACGTGGGCACCATGATATTTTGGTGTATGAGGCGGATCGTTGTGTCACAAGGGTAATTTAGATTTTCAACGAGGAACATAGATTAGCTCAAATTTATGAAGTCTTTACACCCATGTCCGTATGTTGTTTTCCATGAATGTGAGCAACTTGGCTAATTAATGTTTGGCAAGATGATCAATATTGTCCTTCCTGGACAAAAATAGTTTGCCCGAATATAGACCGGTGAGGTTTATATTTTACTTACAGAAACTGCCCACTACAATCAAAGTAGCCGACGTGAGGAACCGTCGAAAATAAACTAAGAAATTCTAGGTCTATTTTCACTTAATCACAGTAGTAAAATCTGTTATGATTACCAGTTATCTCGAGCATTTCCAGGCAAGGAGCTTTTTTCGAAAAGCGCAACAGTTTTTCATCTCATGGAATCCGGTATATGAGTACGCATCACAGTAAGTACGAAAACCACACTCTAAAACAGCCGCTAAAATGAACTTCTGGTGGCTAGTAAACAACATATATCATTTTCTGTCTTTGTCCGATTTCTCCCGTAGGCTTAAAAACACTGGTGAATGCCCTCATTAAGTAGTGATTATTAACGTACAACCTAACACGTATTCAAGAGCACTCAGCGTGTTTCGTTCTGCATTATCATTCACGGTTGACCGTTGCAATTGACAGATGCCAGTGCAACATGAGGGCATATCTCTCTACCTCACCACACACAAATGAAACGCTTACTCATGGTGTTTCAGTACAGCGCTGGACTGTTAACTCGTTTCGCAGGAACCGTCAGCCAAATCCCAGTAACAGTTGCTGAACGTTCTTTTCACAAGGATGTTACCTACTCATATATTCAAACGAATACTCACACATCAGCGTAACTTGGACCAACGTATTGGTTACTTGGATCAACGAATGTAACTGTGCTTAAAAAATCTCGATCATTTTTCACATTGATTGAAGTGCCATTGACGTGATGTTATCTTGCCAGACAGACGTGTTAGAACTGTCTACGAAGGGTTTGATGGAATTCACTCATCCAGTTAGCGTGTGCTGTGCCATTCTCCCAATCGGACCTTATCACTTCAACAAATGATACAGGAATTTCTGCTTCTGTGAAAGGGTTACATAAAATAAAATCATTCGCTACCTTGTGGACGTGCTTTTTAGAACGAAGTTCCTCAGACGTTGGTTTTCTCATGAGAAAAAGTATGTGTTATGTTTAAGGTTTTCTTAATAATTGGGAGACTCCCACGAAAACCTGAATATCAAGGTGTACATGGTTTTAGTTTGTCATTAGTGATCTGGTGTGTGAATTCTTTTATTCAAAACGGGCGTTATTTGTGTTAGCACTGCTTTACTCGCTAACAGAACCTGCGCCCAGTCCAGTATGCAGTGTCATGAGTAAATGTGGAATATCGATTATCGCAACTACCACTCAACTTATTTCACAACACTTACCCTCTTTCACTTACATGTGTTCCTTACCATTACGTCATCGTTGTCGAGTGTCCTCTTTTGTGTTCGTTTTGAATCAATGACCTGCATTTTTGTTGAACAAAAAGGGTTGCTTACGTTCTACTTAAAATATGTGTTGATTCGGAAGAACAACCAGAAAGTAGCTAACAGTCTGCTCCTCAACAACCTTGCCAGTGCCAACAGGTTTTGAGCAAAGTGAAAGACTTTGCTAGTAGGGAAATATCCCAAGCTTAAGATTTCCCAACATGCAGACCTGGTTGACTCTGACTATCCACTAAGCATGGGACGGTCATTAGCTCTGTTCTCAAGGCATTTCGGTAATCAAATCTGGATGTAGGTAAACCCTTCGTTCCGTTCCAGTCACACTCGCTGTGGCGAGCACACTAACTCGCACTCAGCCATACGGTAGCTGTTAGAAGTTAATTGAAAGATAGAATGGATTCACTGTACTAATCGACTTCCCGTCCATGCCACATTGTTGGTCCACTGAGCATGTAACAACAGCGTTTCACACGTCTTTCGCTAAAACAGATTAATAAAGTGTCGAAACTGAGTGGTAGTTCATCATCACTGTAGTTCAACTTTGATTAAAGTTACAAGCTGTTAGCTAAGTTTCACTACTTGTTTTCCCAAGTGCTCATGACCAAGCTGGTTTGGCATAGTATTACATGTTGTCATCTTATAACCTTGGAAGCTACACAACCAAATGAACAACGCTGTCAAAACATGAGTAGGATAATGTTATATACATGTTACCCGCATGAGTACATGAAAGCAATCCGAGCATGGAATGAGTTTGCATGTATAAATAATTCAGCCTGTATCATCAGCATGTCTTTTATCCATTCTCCGTTATTTTTGATGTTCTTATCAAACCCCGGTTCTTGATTAACGTTGCCAAGCCTGCTTTTCGCTTACTGATTCAATCACGTCCACTATAGTGCCAGACACCATTCAACCCATTCTATCCACATACAAAATATCACGCCGGTCTGGATTGCCGTCTTCAATTTAGGTGATCATTGTGCTAGGGCAACAAACTGTACTAACTACACAGTCAATTCAAGCTGTTCACGTCACCGAACGAGTCCTACTCCCGCTCTCGCGAAAAGATGATTGAGTTATGCAGCTGTTTTGTTGTCGATAAATAAAAAACTCGAATCTACATGGAACGAGCGATAGCAGCTGACCCTTTACACAGACCTCTTCCTCAGTTCATCTATTAGGCTGTCTTGCGTAGAATTTCTTCTGCAAATAAGAAATCCTTTTTCATCGATCATTGGTTCTAGATGTTTGTGTCAGAAGCGTACTGTGAGACACGCACACGATGTTGTAGGGAAGAACATGGTAAACGTTTCAATGGAGCGTTTGCTTCAGGCATTTTTATCGCTTGACCGTAACCTGTTCGGCTTGCATAAATTTGTTTAATCACATCGGTAAAACTACCAACACAGCTAATCAGAATGCACTCTGGTCTTAATATGTTTTATAGTAAACGTTGTACAGTGTGTGTTTGGTTGAATGTGACATTACGTATCAGTTTTGAACCTTATTCCCTCAGATAGTCTATCTGGGTATGCCATACTTCTTATAGTAAATGTGCGCCCACTGAACCGACACTAACGGACTTTGTTATGCGATGAAACTGAGATTCTGCTGCCATGGCCACCGGTTATACCTGGGGCCGAAACAGACTTACAAGGCTTATCTCCAAAATATGGTCCTGGCAGTAATGAGTCAGATTCACCATGTCGGGACAGTTCTATCATCCGCCACGAAAACGAAACTGTTGAAAATGCAAATAAATGAAGGGATGATTTCGAGAATAATGTGAACATTTAGCACATCCCATGTATCTTTAATCGCCAATCACGTGAAGTAAATTTCGTCGCTTCCCCACAAAGTTTTCATAGTTGAATATTGTGGTATTATGACAAACACGTGCATTGCTAGTCTCACATTCCCATTCCATTCCCCCACCTCATTCCCCTTGATAGTTGATGAGTTCTGCGTCTTTCATATTGGGAAGTGGCTTACGCAACAGTCACTGGTCAGATTATTGCTGATTGATTTGACTTTCCGGAAACAGATCGTTTCGAGAGCAAACATGCTGCCTAAATTGGTGTAATTGTTTTGTAGTCTTAACTTATGGATTGTATTATTTTAAAGCCCAAAATAAAAGGAGATTTTTATTTAATAAAAGACCAAAGTGAAAACTGCATATAAAGCACACGAGTTCATAGGTTTGTTCAAGACAGTGTGACCTCGCCACACATCTGTATAGTATCCGAAAGAAAACGGTCAGACGGATAATTAGTGTAACGGGAACGCCCTCAATTACAAGTTAGAAAACGAGACAGAAACTAAGACGCTGACTTGGATATTGGCGTTATTTAAAATTTACACGCAGTAAACAAACACGATCATACAGGCACACAGGAGCTCAACAAAAGCAGCCTGATATATAGACTAACACGTTTATCCGGTGATTCGTGTGAAAAAGATGGTCTATCGATCGGACGACGTGGGATGCAAGTTAACTTTTGTATACGTGACTATTAAGCAGAGGTTGGAACAACTCGTTTCAGTCAGACTCTACGTCCACGATTAGGTCGATGCTAACTAGCAGGAATTTCTGTTCACCTTCTCTCTCATTAGCAATCAAATTGTAAGAAGCTAAACCTCCTAGCTTTTGTTTGCTTCTTAAAATAAACTGAGCACCACCCGAGATTTATTGCGTCCTTCACAGTTTCATAAGCCTTCCAGACTGTGACTTTTGAGAAACATAACTTGACTTGAGTTTCCCTCTCATTAGAGCTCTTCTGTAGCGCATATCCTTTTCACGGCTGGGAGTAAAATTCCTGCCACACTGGACCACTGGCCTCAAATCAAGCACCACCAAATTAAAAAACGTAAACACTCAAAAACACCTGTCTGTGAGCGCTGTTCAGATTGCCTGATCGTCTCCAGGACAGATACGGTAATTATTCTGTTGATTGCAACGTACTACCGCATGGGTGAGAAGTGTTTAAAGGTTAAAATCACAGAAGTTGGTAAACTTGTTTAGCGATGATGACACTTACTTGCTACAAGAAGATAATCTGGCGATCGCAGCATTACTCTTAGGCCACTTACTTCCTGCATGCAAGATTTACATAGGGCTTAGCGTAAGAACCTCAGCTTGGTGTGTACAAAAACAATATGTGAACCTTAGACCTCCATGTACCCAGTAGTTCTGCACGGTTGTTCCCAACCTCATTTATCATTATATTTCTTCACTCCCCACCTCATTAGTGTCTTATATACGTTCTTGATTATTTTTATTTGTTACCGAAAAAACATTGTGCGAAATTTTGTCATCTATCAGTGTCCGTCTCACTGTTGTATACATATTCACTGCAGACGAGTTCCAACAAATGTGAAACTCCAGTCTAGTGCTTCTTCTCGAAAGAGACTGGACACAGCATCTATAAGAATGAGATGTCTGTGATCGGCTGTGACTGATATTCGGTCTGTATTAGCCAGAATCTCCCTGAAATTTAATAAAAAACTTCCTAACCACGTAAACGAACTGTGTTGTTGGGAGACCTAGGGTGAAGTATTTTCTAGGTTAAGACTGTTTTTCGCACATAACTTTACCCGGTATCAGCGCAAATTAATGTTCCCGGTTCTTCTGATTGAGTGTTCACTCAAATGCTGTGTTTCTTGGTTGCTGGTCTTAGAACACTTTCAGCATAAGTAATGTTAATGTTGAACTTTGAAAAGAAAGCCTCCGTGTTTGGCTCTAAGTACAACCGTGTGTTCAGGGTTGATACTTTTTACTAGATTTGTGGGCGTGATCTCATTCTGAGTCCGCTCTATGCATTCAGTTCCGAATTGTCTGCCGTGTCTTTTGCAATTAAATTTCGCTGTCATCGTTTTGCCTACTATAGTAGAAACAGAACGACGTATTTACAGTGGATGAGTATGACAAAACATATCGAAGGAAATACATTTGATGGTAACTAATCAGTCACGCTCGACACACCGGCGTAGTAACATTATTGCTGTAAATGCTGCTATCGACGTGTGAAGATCAGCAAATGCGGGTCACGGATTGATTAACGAAGTTCGCTTTGAGAGTGCTGTTGATAGCGGGGGTTAGAATGATGTGGACCTGTCGTGGACTAACCGGACAGGAAGATGGAGGCGTGGGCAATGAAGTCAGTGTGTAGTACAGTACAAGTAGTTGCGAAGTTTTTTCTCTCTATTTACCGTGTCGACTGTTGGTAGTTCTAATTCGACCCAGAATTACATATGGACAAAGGTTAGCTTCTGTTTACTCTAGACAAAATTAACAGGACGGAAACTAGGTGCGCATACAAGACTTAATTTAAATAAGTTGTACAGATCCAGTTTGTTTGTAAAGATCCAGTTAGAATGTATATTCGATTAAATTAATCCAAGCTGTGAAATTACCAATATTTCCATGAACTAGGTTGAACTGCACGGTTGAGTCATAAGCAAACGTGCGAAGGGGCAAAGGGTATATTGCGAAATAAAGTTACGGGCAACCGTGACAATGCGCAGAAGCGGATTTGTTCAGCACGCACCTCACGGGTTCTCCTGACAGGTTGTCACAACTCCTGCAAATTTTAAAATATGCCCTAATTTTGACTGTTCGTTATTCGGAACTCCACAGATACGTTCACCTTGTATACACTTACTTTCAAAAGTCATACAATGGTTTTGAGGTTGGTTAAGTTTGTTGGATCAGTAAGTTACGTTCAGTTGCTTTAACATACAACCAACCTATTAGCTTCCACCGTCACAAATCAAGTTTTAGTTTGCGTTCAAACTCACATGTTTCTTCGTTGATGACGGTGCCAGTGTTGTCTGTGTAAAACGCAAGAGTTTCTCAACGTTGATATCTGACGTGTCTATGTTTGATAAGAGCAAACTTGTAAGCCCCGAACAGGGGAGAATAGGGTGAGCACTTCTAGGTGGCGACATTTTGGGAAGGGGTTCGGGACCCAATGACTTCGCACATTTAACGATGAGGCGTGAAGAGTAACACCTGTGAACTATCGGATTATGCAAGGGTTGTTCTACATTACCAAGTGTAGCAATCTGGGGCATTATATTAAATGATATGTACAGGGGTCCACCTTTTTAAAAGATTGGTGAGAAGATCTCAAGGTAAAGGTATTGATCGCAGGCTTCTGCCAATTTAGCCAACGAGACAGTCTTTAAAGTCGTTTGTTCATCGATCTCAATTTCGAACGAGGGTCTCATTTTTGCACAATAGAGAAAAACTGATGTTCTTCTCCAGCCTCACACTTTTGGATTCTGTAACTAGGAAGATGTTATCAGCTTATCCTCTGAAAAAATACTTGTTTTGTTTCGTGAATAGCCTGCTGCACTGAATATCCTATAAATGTGTCTGGCAACAGGATGCTTATTACGATTTTATTTACCTCTCTTTGGCAATCACCGTTGAATTGAACGTTTTCACTACAAAAACGAACATGAAATAGTTTACTTGACTTATCTGTGAGAATTCTGATCCGTAGGTTCTGTAATCACCTATTTGTAGAGGAAGCCAATCAGATCTTTGATAGGAAAATTTGTAAACTGCGTTTCCAGAAAAAAACATTATAATTTGTTTTGATACGTTTGAAAACATTTGTAAAAAATGATTCAACGCCTATATCCTTTTATCCCAGATGCCCTGAATTTATTCAGGTGTTCATTGGCCCATAAATTGCTGCGTAAAGAAGGAAGGGGTTACTTACGCCTTCCTGTCTCTGTGTTGGTCAGGGACGGTTTATAATTAGAAAGAAAGTATGAATGACAGTGAGTAAAAAAGAAACTTTGATGATATTTTCAGGATGCAGTCATATCATCAACGAACAGTGAAGCGCAGTTGAATACGCTGAAGCAATATTCTACCAACTAAAAGTTCGAAACGTCCAAATGATCCGGTCTCTACCCCAGAGGTGGGCAGTGAAATAGTTCTATCTGAAAAGTAACACAACTATTCCGTAACCTCATTACAACAAGTGATCCTCTTGATGTTTTTCCTTACTAATTGGGCAGATATATTCTGGTGAATGATTCGTGGTCTGGGGTACTCTTTATTCATTTATGTAGCGCTGTTAGCCTTTATGAGTCCAGCGGTATCCTAAAACCTTTAAATCGTCTGCAGATCAGTTTGCGTACACTTTCGATACACCATATCCGTTTAGGTTAGGGATACCAAGCAAGTAACTCCACTGCCAGTTGTGCGTGGATTACAAAGGTGAACATAGTGAGAAACACTCCAAGTTTAAATGTTCCACAGAAATCTCTCAAATGTATGAGGTCATTTTTGTCACGTTATTAAGAGCTGCGCGACTTTCAGATGATAACTGCTTGCCACTAGGATCCATAGGTCTTGTTTGCCTGCTAGTGAGCAACGTCAAAGGACAACTGTTTCTGCTTCAGTTTCCTCTGGGTTCTTCCGCGACTGCATAGTTTGTTGGTGGATCTAAGCTGCTTGTTGCCAGTGTTTCATTGCTGTTAAACCATCCTAGTGCTTACGCTCGTGAGCGACCGAATAACAATCACTGCGATTGAACGGCAGTGTACAGGTCTTTTTCGTTAACCGTAACTGTTTGAATGTCCACCCAGATCCAGTGGCTCCCTCGCAACCAGCCTTACGTTTTGTCAGGGTACAGAAGAAATTGCGATTCTGCAATGACTGATAATTCAATAATGACTAGGAAGAAAGGCGGAAGGCTCAAATCTGACCCATGCAAAACGCATCTACACGACTGAAGAGTCGGCGACTGACCATTGACGGTAATGTCGGATCTGCTTCCACTTAGAACGTCCCTGAACCACCTCAACAGTTCTCCTTTTAAAAATATCCTTCTGTGTATTCATAGCAGACTGAAGTGAGCGGCTCTAGAAGTTTAGGGGGGTATAAGTGAACAACATCTAAGAGCAGCTGTTCGTCAGCGATGTTCTCCCCAAAGTCCGGAGCGCTTAGTACTTTTGTGATACACAGTTGTTTTCCAGGTACCTTACACTGTGCTTTACGGACGAATCTAATTCA
Organism: Paragonimus westermani; assembly: GCA_008508345.1. Lineage (NCBI taxonomy): Eukaryota > Metazoa > Platyhelminthes > Trematoda > Plagiorchiida > Troglotrematidae > Paragonimus > Paragonimus westermani. The sequence goes on from QNGE01001745.1 coordinate 112,631, forward strand.
CTCCACTTCAGAAACAATTGTGAGCACGTCCTCTAATGTTCCAGTTACCACCAAGTGAAACCATGTGTCAGAGGTTTCGACATATACAATGAAAGATCAATTTAAACGTCGTTTTCAAAGGTTGTGGGAATTTATGCATGCAAATTTCTCTTGAATTGGCAACCTGTGGGTAACTTCAACCCAGTATAACCACCCATAATTAAAAACAAGGTTGCCTCCTCATAATGGAACGCTGGGCTACATCTTCAAACGAAACATTCGGAAGACATTTACGGCGATCTTCCAGTGACTTGAATTTTTGACAGAATTGTTCATCAAGCTATTACTGTGTGTGATATTACTGTTGATGAGTGCTTGTAAGCGCTAGAATAAATATATCCCGAACTGAGATGAAAAGTCTGCGTACATTCGGAGACCTAACCTTATCTAAGCATGGAATCGTGCAAACGCCAAACACTATAAATATAATCCACAGTTGAACAAATCAACCACGAGATATTTAAGTCATCCGCTCTGATCAGTATATCCATCGTCGTCATGTTAACAACTTGTTGAACGTCTGAAGTGCCATTTGCTAGAGAAAGTAATTGGACAATCAGGTAAATTTTCGGATAGGACAGTATTATGGGAACCCTGATTTTGTTGTTCCGTGCGAAATTTTGGAGCGTCTCCTTCAACAAGTTATCATGAAACACCTTTAAGACAATGTTCTTATCCCTACACTCTAGCGTTTTTATAGCAAGTTTAACGAGTGTTAGAGATCGTTATCTTATATCACGTGCGATTTTCTTCGACTTTGCTCGAGCGTTTCACCAGGTACCACACGGACCATTTCCACACAATATAGAGGCGCATGGCCTCAGGGTTGATATTCACCAGTGAATAGCTAACTTCTAGCACCTCGCAATAAGACCTTGTCATTAGTCTGTTATTATTTTTAATTTATCTTAGTAATATAACGGGGATGATTTCCAGTCACTCTCTTCTCTATGCAAATGGAGATAATATGAGTCATAACCGGACGGGTGGACAATTCAGCCCGACTGTGAAGGTCATAAGCCTCCGGGTACGACCAAGTTCTAAAGCTAGTACATCATTCGGCGCGTCTGGACGTGCGGTTTCTGACGTTCGTGCGGAACCAACCAAAACCGAATGGCTTCACGGTTAAATATTTTCTGTGAACCATTCTTCCAGTGAATCATTCCGTTCGCTGCTTAACAACAAATAGCGGGGTTTGGGAATGATAAAACTACAGCCTCATAGTTGCCATTCTAGAGTTCAAACGGGCTATAGCAGACCGGTTAGGGTAACAAGGATAGTAACCCCTGTGTAGACTGAGGCAGCGTTTGCATCCAAAACTCTTGGAAAAGTGACTCGGACAACTATGATTTGTCTGCTACATGTCGCATTTCTCGAAGAACTGACGGCTTACTGTCCCCCAACTGTAACCGTTGGAAAATTTGTTCCAAACGTATTCTATCGGACGACTGTGTCACATTAAGAATAGTTCACATAGCTGATTCATAACGATCGGTTGCTCAACCTAGTAAGATGTCACTAACCAGGTTCAGCATATTTCAGGAAGAGCGCGGTATAGACTGCGTGAACTTGTCCGAAACATTTGGTTTACACCGATTGCCGAACATTATTTCCAACACAGCGAACCACGGCTCTGGATCACGATCCCCAAAAGCGGGAACAGCTAGCGTGTTCAACGATACGGAAAACGAGAATTTAGATTCAACCACCTTAGGGTCCATAGCTACTTAGTGAATGCAAACGGATATATAGATATTTATATGTATGCACTCGATATACAGTATATCCACTGAAAAATTAATATGAGGGGGGAAACTGGAACCAGATGTACTTTATGACATATAGCTTAAACGGGTTTACCATTTTGTAGAGTTCAAACGGGCTATAGCCGGCCGGTTACGAATAAGGCGACCAGTCGACAAAGAGTATATTACCGACACGCGAAATCGACGTGAGAGTGAACGAATGACAAGACGAAACGTTAGTACAGCGAAAAGACGAGCAAGCATGCGGCGCAGTCGTACGTTAGTGTGCGCGGGCGACTTGCTGATCACCATACTCCTTCAAATAAGTACTTAGGCGCACACAGAAGTTGGGAACAAAGAGAGTACAAATGGCAATCGTAGCTTTAGCAGAGTCAGCAATAAACCAATAGGGTAGCTACACCTTACTAGCGGAAGTGAAAAAATGGTATCCACCTGATTCGTTGCATTTCAGTGACCTAGAAGGGACGTGGAATATCTGTCCATTCTATGGTGACGACCCTATAATGAACGACAGCACATGAATGACCATAGTAGGCTAAGATGTGAGCTGGTGTTATCAGTAGATTAGAAGGTTGGTCATTTATTTTCTGATTCAACCATCGCCGAACTGATTGAAAGGCTTATGACTTATACTGAACTTTAAATTTACCTTGAGAATCGGTACATGCTTGAAATATTAACATGTTCAATAATACAAATGTAATATTCATCCGTTTAAATCAGTCAGCAACACAGCTGATGTCACTTCCATGTGATCTGCACTCTTTCCATTCACAGATATTTGCAATTGTGTCCATCACCTTTATTCTCCTGTCCATCATCGGGCTAAATTTGGGCACCTTACCAGAACTTCAGGTAAACAGTATGTCAGCCAATCACTCAGATTTACCAAACGAATACATCCACATAACTGCCAATCCAAGACTGGAAGTGTTGGAATTAATCTGTACACTATGGTTCACTTTGGAGTATGCGGTACGTCTGTGGGCTTCTCCAGATAAATGTGTATTTTGCAAAAGCATCATCAATGTCATTGATGTGACGGCAATCTTGCCATTTTACTTTTCTAAACTTTTCGAGCTCTGGCTCGAGTCAACTGTGGACTCGTTGGTTGCAGCACGTAAGGTCGTACAGACATTTCGCATTCTACGCATATTGCGAGTTTTCAAACTTGCACGACATTCTCAAGGTCTACAAGCCTTAGGGTACACAATGGCAAAATCATACAAAGAATTGGGTCTCCTCATGATGTTGGTTATGCTGGTAGTTCTTCTTTTTTCCAGTCTAGCATATTTTGCTGAAAAGGATGAAAACAGAGAAATGTTCAGTAGTATACCAGCCACATTTTGGTGGGCGATTATTACAATGACGACAGTCGGCTATGGAGATATCACACCAAAGTCGGCATTTGGAAAGTTTATTGGCTCGTTATGTTGTATTTGTGGTGTTTTGGTAATCGGCTTACCGATCCCCATCATTGTAAACAACTTTGCCGCATTCTATCATGATCAACTCCGTCGGGAGAAGGTGCTAAAACGACGAGAAGCCGCAGAATCATCGACCTTTCGCAATCCGTCTAAAACAAACATCAGAACCTCAAAAGCGAATTCACCTACCTCAAATGTAACGGAATCTTTAGAACCGCGTTATGTGAAATTCAATTCAACTCCCGCATTGAATTTTCGGGTCGACACGCCTACAAGTAATCCGGAAGATTCAACCTTTGTGGCTAAGACTGTACACAAAGAGGTGGACGTCCACTTAAAACAGGTCAAAGATTCAAGCGGTATTCAAGTGGCTGTTACGAAGGTTTGAAAGATGTACATGATTTTTTTTTAGCTATTTCTCCAAGATTTATGCCAGAATTTGTTTTATAGTTTGTATTAAATCTCAATGCTCACGTTTTATCACTCAATTCCACATTTTTGGTCACCTGCTTAATTGTCTCATCAACACAAGCAAAATTGCAATCAGCTAACATATCTCGACACTAATACCTATGGCGGCAGCCAGTTCGACAGTTTATTTTACATGTGGAAATGGCCAGTTAGCAGTTTTCCAAAACGCGGGTGAACAAAACCTTTTATTAACAAATTTGGGCGTTTGTAACTTGTTTTCTTCAAACGATTTCTTGAGAAGCAGTTTTTAAACGTCGTTTCCGATTGTTGAGGTTTTTGATGAGTGGGCCTTATTACAAGTCACACTTCGCTCTTGTTTAATACTGCCTATCATATTTCACTTATTACCATTTACGAGAGATACCTTGTGACAGAATGACGGGGTTCGTGATTGGTTCAGTCGTTGAAGCTAATTTACACTGCACACACCTGTCAGGATCGACAGTCGAATTTCACTTCGCAAACACGTTATGATTCATTTGGAAATCCTCGCTGATCAATGTCCTTCTCAACAATCCATGGTCGAATACGAAGCAGGAATAAAGGGTCGAACGTCGAGAGTGCTGTTGACGTCCACTCAGACTGGCATGTCTATCCTACCATGCGCGCTTAGATTGACTCGTCCCACACGTGTTCCTAAGTTGAGGCAGCTTTGCATTCTGTGTTCAGCAAGATTAGGGCATGTCTACGTTTCGACCTCCTTGTATGTACTTGCAATGACGAACAGACAGCACGAGTTTGGGCAATCCCTTATGGAGGTCTGAAGGTAGACGACGATGGATAAAAAGTATGGTGAAACTGGACTGAGCGACTGTCGTCATGGTCAACACGGCCAGCGAAGAATGACAGATCCAGAAGTCCGAGTGGAATTAGTCAAATTAGAATAACCACTAACAGAGAAGCTAGGTATCCTTTGTGGAGAATGAAATTGAATATTCTGATTTGTGGTTGTGTTGTTAATGATCGTAGTAAACTTTAGACATTCTCATGCATTTGAAAGAATAACAGCATGCCGTTTTTAAATGTCAAATAACTAAATTTATTTAATCAATATTTGGGGAATAAAGTGCTTAACAAAAACATACAACGATAAAGGTTCGCAGTCCGTATAAAGAAATGACGTCCCATAGTAAAGTGTGGTCACGCATATTTAACGTGATGTGTTTGATCAGCGGCCAGCCCAGACGGAATGAGAGAGAAGGCAGAAGGTTCATTCCGTAAACAGTAAAGTGCACAGAGACGGAGTGATGTTCATCACGGTTTGCTCCGTTGTTTAGGGTGTGGCGTACTAATAAGCAGCACTTTGGCTCAATACGCTACAATGAATCTACGTATTAACTATGACTGTTTATAACTAAGTCAGACGCCAAAAGTGGACGCGTTACTGAGTGGTTGGCGCTACCAAACGATTCAGTCCCAGTTGGATTCACCAACAGTGTTGGACTTTGCTTCGGATTTTTGCTATCAGACACTGCTTCGAAAACACGCAACTGCGTTCATAGTTCACAATACCCTTTGAACTGTCCAATCATGATGACTTTATTGGGACAATAATGTAGTTAGTTTAGAAGCAAGCTTTCTTAAGCAAAACGTTTGGGTTGCCGAACATATGCGGTCAAATCCAATGAAGATGTGGGGCTTAGTTCAAAGTGCTAGTTCGTTCGACCGACGAACGATCAGCGATTTTTGCGCGAGATCAACCAAGAATTTCCCACACGTTATGATAACACCTAAATTGCATGTGAATTTGATGTGAGATTCTTTGCATCCTTCCCGACGGAGGGCTGCCAGAAGGTATGATTGGATTGCACGATGCTGCACCGTAAGTGGTTCGGCGTCGTGTAGTGTCGACTTACGGCAAATAAATCGAGGTCTCCTTTGAGCCCCAGTGAACGGGTAGTGGGAGTTGGGTGTCCAGGTGGCTAGGCATGTGCAGTCAAAATATTAGTTCGGAAACGTCCACTGAGTCTCCTGGGTGAAGATTTATAGCTTTCAGACACGAATTTAATCCAGCTACCACTCTCTCACACGTGGTACATCAACGACCTCTCGAAGGTGAGAGTTTCTAGTCGTCCACTTGGGTACACGAGCACTGAAGACAATTCATGCTTAGACGTTGCTGAATTTGGATTGCTTGGGGGGTTCATAATGCGACCGAACGTGAACTGCACCCTGACTGTATCTTAGAGACTCTCTGTGCCAGGTTAACTAAAATTTCGGATTTTATCGTAAGAACTTTTCGGTAAGTGAACATGTTCGCACCAGTCCTTATTGTTTACGCATTTGAATATCCTTCATTGGTAGCTCACACCTTGTTTCTCACTGTTCTCCATACTTCTCGTCTCACTATGGATCCAACGCAACTAGAGTGGTTTAGTTGTTGAATGCAAACACGCCATTAAAAATGCCGCAATATCCGTGTCAAAACGGAAGTATTTAGCATGAAAGCATGTTGATGTGTGTGTTTGCCTCGCAGATTGACCATCCGTTAAACCAAAAGAAATAAGGTGATTCTGTCTGGTAACAAATGCCGATAAAAATTTACAGCATTTTGATTGGTCCACATAGGTCTCGGGCAAAGGAGAAATTGCCCGTCGATACCTAAGTTTAACATAGCCAACGCGGACACCATCGTCTCAGTGGAGTACAAACAAAATATGCAGCACGATGCAGTATCAGAGGACGGTACATGATCGATTGAGGAACACTTAATTATGGTGTACAGTTCGAGGTAGTTGAATCAGGCGGTACTGCCGTGTTGTGAACACTCGTCTTCTGATAACACACGGACCCCATTCACTGTCAATTAATACCCTTGGGCAAACACTGTGATCGCCAGAAATTAGAAGGTACTCTCTTGATTCATAACAATATCCGTGGGTTGTATTTAGATGAGACCCAACTGTGAAAAGTCAGGGCTTCGGCTAGATTCGAACCAGCATGAATTGTTTGAGAAATCCGGCCAGGGCAGTCGATCCCCTGAATCATTTGGTGGATTCCATATGAGACAGTCGGACGGGTGGGTAACAGAGTCCAAATGTGGAATTTCCGAGCTCCTGGTGTGGCTTCGTAGCTCAGTTGGTAGAGCGCTTACTTTTTCCAGTGAGATCAAAATTAGCCATCGGCCAACGATACTGGGCAAAATGTTTGATCGCTGGATTTAAGTAATCATGATAACCGCAACCCTAGTTTGCAATATATCACATTTGGACCAGAGATTGATCCAGATTTTTCTCCGTTCACTGACGGTCACTCAGCAGGGTATCACAGAAGAGGAAGAGATCACAAAGCACTATGACAAACAGGAGTGACCAAGCGTTGAGTGCATTTCTGCAGCACTAAAATATTGGAAGTTAGAGGATTTCAAAGAACACAACTGCAACGCCAGCTCATATCGTACGAGGTGGGAATGTTTGAAGTGTGCTTAGAGGCGAACCGTGGGAATGCATTTTAACCAGCTGAAGAGAGACATGATTTAGAAATGTCGATGGAGAAGGCTAGAAAATGTAAGCTCGACAAGCCCAATTACATACATATAAGGTGTTACAGGAGAAATCAGTATGCTGGGTGTTGTCGCTCAAACAGAGTAGATACATCATGGAAGAGGTGGAGTGGTTCACGGCTGATACCAAACGACGTAGACACAGTAGTTTTATTGGGTCGAAAATCAGAATGAACGCCCGGAATTTTGTGATCTCTAAGTGAGGCTCAATGCTGAAGTGTGGACTAAAAGTCATTCGTTTTTTTACGGTGTGTTGGGTTTCGGTACGATTTGTCTGTTTGTGTAAGCCAGGCCATCCCGGCCAACGTCGATTTTGATCCCTGTTTCCTGAAGTCTCAGTTGTATAGGTCATTATTCAAGAAATTAGTGATGAAAATGTCGCTCGGTTAATTGGGAATAGGTTTTCGACAAAATGAAGGGTATGCTGACATTGTACGTTACTACTGACTTTGACGAGTCGGTCGATCGCATCAGCTAATTCGCGTTTGTCGCCAAAACAACTGATAGTCCAGGTGTCTGCATAGACACAAAGCCGTTAAAGATCCATTAAGTCACCTTTAGTCTCGCGTTACGGGAAACTCACCTGGGTAGTCATGCACTGTGCGCTCATTTACAGACTGCAGCGAGAGCACATTCTTGTGTGTATCGTACGAATCGAATGCTGGTTCGTTTAGTTCACTTGTCGTCCGTGAGAGAACGGTGAACAGCCGTTACCCGGATATTTGTCGAAAATGTTTGTGTCATGTCTGGTGAATTCTCTGTCTACGTTGAATTGGGCAGAAGATGTTGTTTAATCGACTGAGTTGTGTTATATTCCAACGTTTACTCCAAGCGAAGCATTAAATAGCAGTATGTGACGGAGCCGGGAATAACCACGAAGTGAAAGAAAACAGGCCGACAAAAACCACACAATTCAAGATTCTCGTTATTATTCACACGCGTTCAGGGTGACTGACACTCGTTTATACTCAGAGAAAAATTGCCCGAGCTTAGAGGGTGACCTACAACTTCCATATAGTTGACAGAGTCATAAACAAACGTTTAAAAAAGTAGCGGAGAGAAAGGTACAAATTATCCGTAGGAGAGCTCTTGATTCAAAAACCAATTGATGTTGGAATGGAGGGAGTGGTCTTTCAATAACATGGCTCCCACAGCATTTGTGCACTTTACACGGAAGAAGTCGTTGTAGGAGACCAGCCCGTTTGTGAAAATGAACTGTGGTTGTAGGTGGAAACAAATACCAACCAATCACAAAAATTGATCTGAGAAGAGTAACAGTTGACTTTACACCATTCCCATAGGCGCGGTGTGCACTTTGATTAAGTATACATGGATGTGGGACCGTTTTGGATCATGGATGTAGGCTTTCATTAACTGATCGCTCGAACCAGAATTTGGACCAATCCTTGTTTTTGAAAGTCAACCACAAATGATTCCTAGTCAACAACTCGATCTTGAAGACTAATGAAAAACATTCAGAAGGTAATGTTTGATATGCTAGTATGTGAAAATTACTGATCTCTATCGAGGTTTTGATTACTATGAAGTTGCGTAACAAGCACGACCGAATACAGCTTCACAATACGATAACTGTCCAGTCTTGCTCACGTGAGACACACCAATGGAGTGACGCCGTGATCTGAGTTAACGTGTACTGTAAACTCTAATGTTGAACTCGAGCCGAATTCGGTTGCTCGTTTTGGTTGGACACGTGTTTTGGATTCAAATGGCATTGACGTTAACTAAATCGCCACAGGCACATTTCGCTTTACAGTTGTTCTAGTGACTCTCCCACTGCTGGATCGCTGCGAGACCTCACTTCAGAAAGAAATTTGTGACGGTTTATTGAAGCCCAATAATGGTTTCGTAAGAAGAGGTCAAACACGACATCTTTCAGTGTAGGGTAATATTTTTCTACTTATGGCATAATGACTGAAGAAGGTGTTCCAAGAACTATGACGTTGTCAAAAGAGATAGCATGTCTTCTTGCTCGGACAAGCAGTGTGGTTCATTTCGGGTGTGGGTTGTTTTCAGAATGATGTAGTCTTCACCATAAGTTACCAGAGAGAATTACAGGTGTGTGACACTCACATACCAATCTGCGTACAGTAAGCGTTTACAATTTGGTGATCGATCGATATCTGAAAAGATAAAAAAACGGTAGCATAAAACAGGTGGTTAAACTAGTGTGTCGGAGGCAGACCATCAATAATGTAGAATGGACATTTAAAGCTTCCGGCTTTTGGGTCATACATGTGCAGTTTTCCCTTTCCGCTCCCCTGAGCCACATTCACGAACGGTTGTGTTTTCAGCTGCGTCGAATTTGAAAGGGGTTGGTTGTATTGTAACATTTTCAGACGCATCGTCTAATGAGACAACTATTTGAACACGGAGGAGGGAGCGGATTCCCCTTCACAGATGTCCGTGAACCAGGTGTGGTTTAATCCGAACAACCAACACCACGCTGGCCGCGTCACACTCGTTGTGGATTGACTGTTCAAAAAACCGTCTAGTTTTAAAGGGCAACCATCTACAAGTGACATTATCAAATTTCTAATGTAACGTTCAGAATAGAAGTTCGGTAATAGGCAGCTGTGCAAGATCTGACACTATTTTCCGAATTTGCTCTAACGCAAGTTCTCACAACCGTGTATAGGGGTAAATTCATAAACACCTGCATGCCTGCGATACCACCCTTATTCAGTATATTCAAACATGAACTGCAATCAACATTTACCATTCCCACTCCATATGGGTTAACCCACTTCAAATTTTATCCCAACATGCCATTTTTGTGTACCGTCAGCAAGTTCCAGTTGGATCACACACGGTAAGTGATATCGTATATCAAGTAACTGAGCAATGGTACTCAGGCAGTGTCGACAACACTAGACACGTCATTCTGAGCTGAATGGACCGAAACTTTAAAACGCAGTGACCATAACCGTAATGCAACGTCCGTAACATATTCACACACGGTTCGCATCACAAGGTGATCTTACAAAAATTTTAAAATACATCCACGGAATGCAAAAATCCAGGTATAATAAATCGCTCTTAGATACATAGTTGATGATAAGAAGTTGTTCGAAATGAGTAACTATCGAGATAAATCGTTCTTGAGATCATCTGTTCCCAGATCCAACGAGCCAGTGGCTGAAAATCTTAGCTCTTGGATCGGTTCAACTTTTCTTGGGGTGTCACGCGGGCTTCAGTCTTTTTCAAAAGTAGCCATGGAAAAGTTTACGGAACAGCTCGTCTTAAGCGGGGTGCAAGTGTAGGAGCAATTTGGTATGTGGAGGGGTTCTACCGTACATTTTCGTTAGGCAACTAATTGTTTACCACCGTCTTGAATTGCATGGTAGGAGAGGCATTACCTACATTCAAACGAGCCGTCACCTTATGGCAGGAAGTATGTTGACCTACGTTGTTGACTGAAGTCATATGTTGGACAACTTTTATGAGATCCCTTAATTTAGCTGGCTCTTTCGGAGTAGAAAATTTCTCCGTCAGTTTATCAAACGAACGGTAAATATAAAGAATTTAGTACCACGAAGTAAACGTTAGTTCAGCTGGTGAAGATCAAGTACTTTCGAGAATTTACTATCGAAGTGATAAGTGTACCAGATTAGTGCTTACAAACAGAGTAAGTAAAAAGTCATGAAATAGCTTAGCAAATGTACAGTTATTTTTCAGTCTGTTAGACGCGGTCTAACTGAGATCAGTGAACTAGAAAAATTTGAATAAAGAAGACAGTAGGCTGATATTGCACGATTTATGACCGGACAAATTTCGCTGCATCTTTACGAGTGCATACTACAGACCATTTATATATCAGTATGAGAAAGAGAACAAGATACCAGAGAAAGCCAATTGTCAGATTGCACAATCACTGTCACTACCAAGGTAGCGACAACCCTACAAACAGTTGTTCCTGAACACACAACACGGGTTTGAACTTTCGGATTGCAATCGCTTCGGCATAACGCAGTGTTCGCCTGTGTGACGTTGAGTAGATAACGCGAAATGCCGTTGTGGGGTCACATTGGTGTTGCGTCATTAGGATATGACGCGCAATGGACGATGCAGGCTCCTTGTTTCTATGCGCGGCTGTGACATCATGTGTTCGCGTAATCTGTTCCCTGACCCACTTCGGGATGTGCTCCGTGACCCTGGTTCGCAACTGGCGCTCAGTCCTGCCTATGTAGGATGCTCCGCATCTACATCGATATTCATAGATAAGATTGGATTTGGCTGACTCAGGTACCGGTTGTTTCACACAGGGTGTCGGAATCCGGAATGTTCTGAACAGAATCACTGGAACCACTGCATTGTATGTTCTCGCGATAGAACTAACCAGACGACGGTGAATAAGTTGGCATACATCATCACCCTTGAAGGGAAGACGAAGAAATACCGGCTTTTTGGACACTGTGTCGGGTCGAATTCCTATGTCGATGGGCTGTTTAAATCTTGCAATAAACGGTTTAGGATAGCCGTTTAGTTGTAGGGTGGTCTCTAACAGGGCCATCTCTTCTTGAACAGTATCTTCAGTGCAGATACGTCTGGCCCGATCAAACAAAGTGCGCACCAAACTCTGTTTGTAGGATCGGGGAACAAAGCTTTCAAAATGCAGGTACTGACCTGTCCAAGTGCTCTTGCGGTGGACGCTTCGTTGAATCGAGCCATCTGCATTTCTCCTGATGCATATATCCAGAAATGGTAGGCTGTTTTGATTCTCGCCTTCCATACTGAAATGTATGTTTGGGTGCAGGGAATTCATCTGATCAATTAAGCTCTGTGCTTGCAGTTGATTGTGTGCGATGAGAAGAATATCATCGACGTATCGCTTGTATAGCTGCACGGAAGATAACCGTTCTGTAACTTGTTGCTCAAGTTTTGCTACAAAAATGTCTGCCAGAATAGGGCCAAGCGGGCTACCCATAGCTACCCCATCAATCTGTCTGTAGGCCGAGTCTTGGAAAACAAAGCTGACGTTTTTGGTACAGAGCAGCAGTAGTTGTTCCAATTCGCTTTCGGGTATTCCAACTTCTAGATGATGCAACCTCATATAGGAAAGCAGGAATTCGATACATTCGTCTAGGGGAACGTTCGTAAACAACGACTCCACATCAAATGAGCATAAATATTTGTCCCGAATATTCATTGTCTCAAGTAAGCCAGCAAGTTCAAAACTATCTTTCAGACAGAACTGAGTAATTCGGTCTCGAATGGGTTTCAAAAGTTTCGCAAGCCATTTAGCTACTTTGTGTTGTGGCGAGTTAGACATAGACAGAATCGGCCTGAGAGGGACGCCAGTCTTGTGAAGTTTCGGGAGTCCATATAGCTGTGGGACCTGGGTTCCAATTGACTTTAGAGATTTAAAGGTTCCTTCATTGATGAAGTTACCTTCCAGTAATACTTGCAGTTTTCTATTGATACTCTGTTCGACGTCTACTGGGTTGTCTGGTCTTTCTTCCTTTTTGAATCTCAAGGAATCATTCAGAATAGGTTGCATCTTATTGATGTAGTCAACCTTGTCCATCAAAACTGTTCCCGATCCTTTATCTGGTTGCAGCATGATCAATTTGTGGTTACATCTGAGCGATCTGAGGGCGCTGATATGTTGGTTTGTGAGAAGACACTTTTGCCGACTAGACATAGTTCGAAATTGGTGTTCCAAATCAACAAGCTTCGCTTTTAGTCAGCTCTTATTCTCGTCTGATGTAGGTTTCTGATTAGAGAATTGTTCATAGAACTGTTCAAAATGAGCTTGAGTCTCAATAGGATTAATCTTTCCAGGTGGAACACAAAATTTTTAACCATAACATAAGGCTTCTAGCTGGATCTCGGTCAGTTGAAAGGAAGACAAATTCATCACGTACTTAGATGGATCCTTAGGGAATTTCTCCGCAGTCAACGAAACGTCCACCGCAAGAGCACTTTTGCGGGTCAGTACCTGCATTTTGAAAGCTTTGTTCCCCGATCCTATAAACAGAGTTTGGTGCGCACTTTGTTTGATCGGGCCAGACGTATCTGCACTGAAGATACTGTTCAAGAAGAGATGGCCCTGTTAGAGACCACCCTACAACTAAACGGCTATCCTAAACCGTTTATTGCAAGATTTAAACAGCCCTGAGCATAACCTCTGACCAGTCCTTTCTTCAGTATCGATAAATTGTTAAGGAGAAAAATCTGCTTCGTGTGATGTCTTGCTGTACCTAGGTCTTCTGTTTCACCGTTTGTAACAGAGTTTTCTGTGCAAGTTAAATTCTGTGTTTTTTGGAAAAACGATCTTTTTGAATATCATATTTCAGAAGCAGGTGGGAGCAGGGTTATGAAAGACAAAAGATCGTTGTCGTCCGAGAACCAGCTCGAAGGTGAGAAATAGGTAACTCCGAAAGAATCCAATCGTGGCTAAGAAACTTGATTTGTAGTCAAACAACTTTGCGCACAGGAGTGGCAATATTACCGTTGTTGAGTAACTCAGGAGGCAAATTAAGAATGACGTAATTGGATACTCGTTACCTATATCCTTTCCTGCAATGAGCACAATGAACAGACTGGCCATGGATATATATCTATATCATTTCCATTGATTTCTGGTATCAGTCATGTTTGTGAGATGTATAACTGGGAGATATCAGTTGTTGCTGTTTCGGAACTCTATTAATCGGACTAGTTAAGGTGATGTGAATGTAGTTCAACGCCAGCTCATGTAAAATGGAAAAAAGGGGTTGGAAAATAAGAACATGTTTTCCGTAGGAATGAGAGCTACAGCAGGAAACGGAAGGCGGGTTTTGTCGAGCGCCTTAAGCCAACTTTCTCAAGTGGCGGCAGTTTGCCAGGTTCATTCTCGTTACGATGACCCTCTCTACTTACACGCAACTGGGATGATAATGTAAGTAGAACTGAATACTTGTATATAAAACTTGAGCGACTTAGTTTAATCAGAACGTCCGAGTACAACCGTCCATTATGATTGAGTTCAATGACGACGTACTTTGAAAGAACCCTCCCTAAGAATCTTATTTTTGGTTGATATGGTGTGCCATGCGTTGCTGTGCTAAAGACCGACAAATATTACAAGAAGTTCAAACATCCGGCTACAGTGCACGGTAGCTGACCAGAAAACCCTTTTTTGATTTTCTGCGTACGGGTGGTACGTGTCTCGTGGCGTTTACTGCGTTTCTCTGAGGGTTCAGGTCACACTGTGGATTGTGCGTATGTCAAGTACCTGCATATTTACCGCCAATTCAGACACGGAGCTCGCGAGCACACATGCTGTGAATGATTTGGTGTTCTTATGTGATTCGGCAGATTAGTTAACATTGACAGTACCATCGGACGCATGCATAGAAAGAATATAAGAAACGTTTTTCGGACCATCACAGTTATTTTAAATGGTCTCTGGCGAAGAAACCTTCGAAACACGATGAGTGGCACCCGGATCTGTTATGAGATTCGTTCCACGAAGTGAAGCTTTGATCAACTTTTGTTCTTAAACAGATATACCCAGAGGCAGTAACTTTCCAGCTTATTTGTTTCTGCAGTAAATTTGTCCGAACCGAGTGTCCAGGAGAGGGTTAACATTAGGCCACCTACGGCCTTGATTCTTTTGGCTCCGAGTCACTCAGCTTGGGTCACTCAATCGCAAAAATGTATGTCAGAAGTAGTGGTCAATTGCTTGGAGAGCATCAGAAGATATCCGCTAGATGGCCAGGTTCAGTATATTAAGAAACGAATACCTCTTCCACCTCTATCTTCAAGAGATTCTACCGTATATATCACTGCTCGTTCCGGTAGTAGTATAGCTTCTTCACTGGTTGCCAGCGACAAACTTACGGCATAGAGCCCAGTAGCTTTGACCAACGTTTAGTGCCGATAGGTAACTACAAAAGTTAGCGTTTTATGCAATGACACTGTGAGCAGCATACAATGCTTATCCACTAGGTTGTTGGCATGCCCTTCAGAGTAAATAATCAGCTTTGGTAAGTTGCCAAATGGTTGTATCTCATAGCATACACTAGGGAACACATTTCCAAAATTACAATTCACACGTAAATGTGAATTCTCCTCTTGTTCCGCTAAGTCCAATGTGGTCGGTGTGAAACTGCTCATGTTAGATGGTGCAATCCCTACTGTGAGTTTATTTAGTAGATGAATTTTAACGAAGACACAAATGGGCACCTAGTGTGCTAGTCGCCTTCAAAGACATTTGATGACGAATTTCAACAAAAACTGCTTGATGTGATCAGTTCCTCCTAATGAGAGGCGTACATCTGGAAACCCTTGTAAAGAGCAAATCGCGAAAGGTCGATTATAAACATCTCATTTCGTGGCTTGAAATAGCTTGATAACCTTAACGGTCGGTTTTCCTAACAAAATTCTGGGCTTTGATGCCAAATCACCAATGAAACCGAAATGGTTAAAAGACGACAAGTTCAAACCGAATGATTGGTTTAAGGTTGATTTGTTCCCAAGAGAGATTTCCATGGTACCAGTTTGATAGAGATGTTGCGGAATGAATTAACCCTGGCTGAACTGACGTCCATTAATCTTTCTGAAGGAACTGTGTAAAACACTTAATGTGAAGTGAGCAGGTGTGATTAGATTTGCAGCATCGATCTAGCGCGATACGGAAAAAGCAAGTTCCTCTGGCACCAATGCCTGCATTCATCAGTGACGACGTCCATGCAGTAGAAGCAAATACTTCTCCGATTTTCAGTATGGGCGCTCAGAAACAGTCACACTATAATGATCGACAATCTTACCAAAAGGCTAACGAAAAGATAACGTTAACACAGTTTCTGCAATCTAGATTGCTACCTCGGAAAATGCAGCAAATTGAGTGAACTTTTATATTCAATGCCGTGGATAATATGTGATCTTTGAAGAGACAGCCGGGCTCCTAAGACATGCAATGTCACGTACGCAAAATTTTAAGCTATCGATTTATATGTACATTTTGATTTCATAGCCGTATCATAACCTGCTTACTAAGCTCTGTTGTAAGCATACGCATAGACTGCAATGTGCATTGATGAGGCGCAGCGAATCGCGCTATACTTTTGCACCGTGTCTTATCCTTTCTGTCCTCACGGTTAGGTCCTGTTAATTACAAAGCATGTTTACACGCTATTAGGTTGCTTATGAACTCAGCTAGGTTAAAGTTATCATTACGGTGCAATTTGGGGACAGAAGGGGCTCGTCCGAATTGAACGCTACAATATTTGCAAGGGGCTCATCCTCATTGCGCTTCTCATTTCAAAATGATTTGTAGTACTTTAACACTCGGATGATCAGTTCGTCGCTATGGTTACTTTTTCGTCATTTTGTCAAGTGCAGGAAAAGAAAAGTTCATCTCGCTATTCCTCATTTCACTGATTTTTCCCAAACTGGCATCCACCAGCAACGTCTCAATTTTAAACCTTATTAGTCGGAGTGTTTAGCTCTCACAACGGCCCCCCAAGTCAGTCGAAAAGGGTCACCTCGGTACAATTTGATTGCTTACCGAGGGAAACCCACTGATCCACAGGCGTTAAGGAAAATGGCCAGCCTGTCAGGTCGGCAAACAGAAGCACATGAGAATCGCAAATGCATGTAGAAATCGGTCATTCTTGCTTTCTCACTTTGACTGATTTCTATAGCGGGTGGAACATCTGCGACCCAGATTGTTAGGTCTACAAAAACAAAAGATTATCGCATCACGTTATGTCGTGTTTTGTGGAGCTGTTGACATTAGATTGTGTAAGATAAGGATAATGAGTGATAGACTTGGTTCAGAATGTCCAATGTTAACATAACAGTTACTGGTTACAGATGTCATGGAATTGACATCGAGAGCAATTCTGCGTGCTCGAGCTTCTTACAGAGAAGTTGTTGGACGCATCAGTTAACAGAAAACACACTTATGGAATGCTGATTAATCAGTTGCGTGCAAACACAGTTCACTATCGGAAGTTTGATATGTTTTTCAAACTACAAACGACATCTGTGATAGGAATAGGCTGAGGTTTAGCCTATTGATCATGTGACTGATTATTCGCTTGTCGTGTGGTTGGAATTCAGGTATGCTACGGTTATTGTTATATACCGCAATCACGACTTCCTTTGTTGTTTTCTGGATAGTGCGGAAACCACCATATTGCTGTCTATTTTCCTAGGCGGAAAACCAGTCCGATGTATTCTCAACAAGAAATGTGATAGATCTATTCTTAGTTAAACTAAAAGGCCCATCTCATCTCTGAAGATTTCGCGTGAAGTTGAATGGTTAATGTTTGATTGTTGCCGGTAACGCACAATCGTTGTCACCCTAGTGTTATACGGGTTTCTGTTAAACAGGACTCGGGTTTTCTGTAGACCGGCTTTTACTTCATGATAACTTGACTGCACTCATTCAAGGTGGATAAAAAACGAGACTCCGTTTACTATTTTCTGATGGTTACTTAGAAATTTAAAATACAAGCTGACGAGAGTTACGTTACTTTGACCCATCAAGTTTATGCAGCAGGATGCACACCTAATGAGATCTCCAACCAAATAAACCGAAATGTCACTCATGTTACTCAAACTCATTGCACCAAATGTATAATGTATTACTGACCGAGCTTTAGTTAGTTGATTCCAATACTTATTGCGGGTATTACCCTGTTCCTTGCTGTGAAGAGAGATGTCTGTATGAGTTCAGATAATTTCTTTCTTAGCAGAACGGATGTCTTCCTTTTGGGATAAAAATGCTACCAAAACCACTTTTCCCTAGTTGATGCATCCGTAGACCCGCTAAACATTTACGAAACACAGTGGGTAATTTTTAATCTGAAAACTATCAAGGAAATCAAGTGATATGTTGTATGATTTAGCAAACAGCAATCTGTTTTGCTAACTCCGGACACATAAGGAATGTTCATAGCTGTTTGTCCACTTTTGTTAGAGATCGACGCTATGCCACAATCCACTTGAATACAAGCGCAGAATCAGGACCACAATCATAATCCGACATCAACTAACGACCTGAGTGTCATGTAAAATAGCAACTGTCAAAGGTATGAAAATTTGCTCACGTTTCTTTTGAGGCAATCACTATTATCACAATGGTCTGGAAGGTACTCTAACTCGGGCATCAAATCATCGCAACACTGACGTGAATATCCAGGAAGAGGAAAATGTTACTGAAACAGTGGTGAAGGAAGGTAGGTACCCAATTTTAGATGGAGCTACCGGTCAGTGATGTAACTGCTGAAGAGGACCTCAATCAGGCAGGCGAAAACTACATACTTCAATCCCTGGAAAAATTGGAGTTTTCGTATGTTGTGGCTAAGCTGTGGCTTGGGCCCCACAAAAATTTGCCCAAATGTTGTTTGCTCCAGTATGCAACGGCCGGTAGAGTGGACAATCAGATGGCCTAAAAAGTAAAACCGTCAGGGGCTGTGTAACGTGACTGATTGACTAATTGATCGCGTATCCTTAGTGCGCGCCAGCGAACAGCGGTATTGTTTACACGATAAGTCCGGTTAATATGTACTAATTGGTAGAGAAAACGGTGTTGACATTTTACTCTGGAACAGGCGAGTTTTCCAATCATGGAGCAAAAAAGAAATTCATAAGCATCGGGTAACCATTTAACCAGGAAGAGTGGCTTCTAGATACCACAGATGACACTTTTGCAAAAACAACTGCTGACTTTGCTATAACTGCCGATACCTCAACAGTACTGGTACAGGCTGGCTTCATAGTGTTACTCAAGGACGTGGAAGTGCTCACAATTTCAAGCGGATTTTTGCAATGAACAGCGCAACAATTGGACTGTATCAGTGGCAATGTCCTAGTTTTAAAGCAGAAACTTAAATTCCGATTGTGGGAAATTTACGCACCCTACAAATCCAAAAAAGAACGAAGGTCTAGTGTCTCTTTTACGAAGGAGATGGATGAAACTTTCACCCCAAAAAATGGATTTATTCAGTTTTTCAGCTGAATATAAAATAATAACTCAACATCCGGTATGTTTAAATAATTCACTCACTCCACTACCACCAGTCTTTCGTTTGAATTAGTTCACTTGTCTCAACCAGTTTTAGCAATGTTGTCCGAGAACATTTTTTTGATGTCTGACGTTTGAGTGTAGCATCTCCACTGTCTTCACGTAACAGCTGTTTGCGGTAAATGTCCCTCATACTTCACCAGTCTGGCTAATCGTTCAACTACTAGCATGTTTCCGGCTATTGAAAGCACATGTTCAGAAGAAACAAAAATGAAAGAAAGAAGTTCGTAAACTTCAATTACATCTAACAGATTCCTATCTCCAGGTAAATTGCGAAGAGTGTTCCCACGGGTATTCTTCCTCGCTTAACCGGATAAGGCATGAACAGTGTGTGTATTTTATGTGCGTGGAGTTTCTGGATAAATTTCACTGAGACATTCAAATTAGTTTGTATTCACATGATTGATTCTATGAGCACACGTGATTGCTTTTTCAAGCGGTCATGGTAGTTTCTTAGTCATTTGGATAAAACAATCTCTTTTAAGATGGCTGATCAGAACAATCACTTTCTCATCTATTGCTCGCTCGTACAAAATGTTTGAAAGCAAATTTGAATTACAATGTGTTCAGTATAATATTGGAATCATTTGGTCTCGGATTCAAATACATTAATATTACAGACAGATATGTAAGGGATATTTTATTGTTCCCATTTGGAAGGGAATTGCCGAAAAGTCTACTCACCCACTGTGATTGGTATTCAACCAAAAATATACGTTCCGTGTGATTTGCAGAACTGACACTAACAAACGACGGCATACATTCCAATCTGGTTCTGTTTGACATGTCCTGCCATGTGGCACAGGGGTGAGAGTGCTCGACACTGATTTAGTGGTGCAGACAGGTGAGTTCGGCTGATCACAACGCACACTGGATTAGCCAGGTTACTAAAACTGGTAAAGGTGTGCAAAACATAGGCGCCATAACGACCACTCATCGCGAGGTTGCAAGCAAAACTGAAACTGTACGCAGATTATTGAACGCATAAATAACTGTTGGTTATGATTGATGGTCATAATGTTCACTGACTCCCTGTGTCTGAGCCCTGTTAATCCGGCGGTTGTTAAAAACAGTGGGAGCAAATGGTTCCAATTAGTTATATCCAATTCTGTCGTCCACAGCGGTTTAAAATCGCGACTTAGACTAGACTGATCGAACCAAGTCGAATTGAAAACCTGGTTGACATGTGGTCGGCTGTTCGTGTTTATCCTGTGGAGAAGGATCTGGTTTGCGAGGCGGTTTTTCGTATTGTTTTGCACCAAGGATAAGACGCACATTGACCAATTGCTCAAAGGTAAGCAGTTTTCATCGGAAAGTGGAACACTTGCTCATTCACCTAATCACGCCCCACGATTCCTCGTCTACCACCTCCTGTTTCTCATTGAGAGAGTGTCAAAAGAAAAGCGACTGTTTTGGAAACATCAACTTCGACATCTCCAAATTCCTAAAGTCCACCCAAACTAAGATTTTAAATTTGGGATGTAGATTTATCACACAATGCTAACATCAAATTTAATGCTCTGATATCGATACCTGAGGTTCAGTGGTTGGGGATAATAAGTATCTCCGTTGGTGTAGGCTACACTCTCCAGAATAATAATGTCACAGCCAATTGCACCAGACGTCGAACGGGCATTTCAAAGGTGACTTCAGATGTCTAGGTTAACGAAAATTCCCGCGGACGTTTTTTCTTTTTTTAAAGTCTGATTGGCAGTTGTGCTACGGTCCCCGTCACAGTCGTTTCTTTAGCACGTCAACCTATGCTTATTGAGGTACGCGTGTTGTACAGTGAGTTCATCACTGAAAGTCACTTCTTTACAGATTCACTGACACACTTATTAAGTATTCAGAACCATATTGACAAGAGGCTGACAAATGTTGTGTGAACTATTCAACGGCCATACGATCAACGGTTGTGGTACCGATGAGCTCATCATTAACCACTTCACAGTGCTGTTTTGAACTGATATTCCTATACCCAAGTTTTCCCAGCAATATGCTAAAGTGACCTACCAACTTCCGTTTTAGTGACTCACAGTAAACTTACATATACACTTACGATGATAGTAGAATCGTAATTTTCACTTCTCAGGAATTCCAGAATTTTGAGTACTATGACACCGATCATACTATGCACTACAATCTACATGAGTTAAACGTTCGGAAGTGTTTAACTTGGCTGAATCATGAATAAATAAGCAGTTTCTCTATTATCTACCTACTCAATGAGTGCCCTCGTGTTCAAAACCTAGCTCATATTGACTTATGAGCCAAGGTTGTGTGAACACTGACCCTGATCGCATCATGCAGGTTTTGACAAAACCAAATGAAAGTTTAAAAAACAGAATATTCCATCAAGACTGCTAGCCCGTCGTTCGGTCCTCCTCGTGTCCCGAAAGTACCTGACCAGTAAAATCGTTTGCTGTGACCTAGGAATTATGTGAGTTGTTGATGTTTGGCCCCAGTCTACTCATTTGAAAGCTCCAGGATAGAGACGCTACAAACAGCGGGACAACACTAGTGACCACAAATAAGATGCGTCCATGTTCTTTCACACAGGTCGTGTATTAACAGTGCATTTCAAGCGTACTTGTAGAGTGGCACATAGTGGGAAGAAAATAGTAACACATGAGCAAACATTTCTACCATGGTGTGATTAGCAAGGACCAGAAGAACACGGTGCATGTATTTTTCCTTAAAAATGTACAAATTTTCAAGTGCACTAATCTACGCCGCTGTTATCCCTATCTATTATCTCATTTTTGGTCGTAATGAAACTATTGATTTAAATCACGTGACCAGTCGACATCCAACCTGCCCATGCATCATGTTGGGCCGTGCGAACAGGTAAATTTGGACGACAAAGTTGGTGCCAAAAGAACTTATCAACTGAGGAATTCCGCTGGAGTGTCGTGTGAAATCGGTGTATTCGTCCGGTCGTTTAATACCAGACATTTTGCTCATAAGAGAGATCACAACTAATCAGCGTGTACTGACATGGTCAGTTAATTTAACGCATAGATAAACAAGTTGTAATGTCATATTTGTAACACTCAACCATCTTGTCATCTCTCTAAGTATCTGGATTGTAATACTGTGCTTTTGGTCATTTGTCCTGAATGCAAATTTCTCGCTACATCCGTTAAAGAATGCCAGATGTGAGCTCACTGCTGGTTAATTCAATGACACAACCAACTGCACACGGCAAACGCCCACCACTTTGTGGCGACGCATCTATCATTTACATCATCATACTCGTTTCGTTGGCGCTTTCTCGAATGTTTTCAAAACCCTGAAAGTATTTAGGCATACTTAACTTGGCTTGTCTATGAGCGCCACTAGTTGGGTGTGTACCCGTCCCGTGTTTCGTCCTTTGCTATCCTCGGTTGTTCCGTTGATCTCAGATTGAGATAGATCCACATATCTGCAAACTTGAACACTGCTTGTTCTCAATATGCGTACCTAGAGCACATTTCGTCTGCGCTTCTAGAACATTCTCCCATAAACAGTTTGTGCACCAGAGTCAAACGTGTCTCCACTGCCCACTGTACATGGTAAATGGATCTTTGGTGTCATATAGATTTTACTATGATTACTTACGTTTATGTCCAATCTAATACGTTTATATCGCAGAAGCAGTATGCTCATTCCTAGTCGACCTTAGAGGTGGACATAAGGAAGACTCCATCACTTAACACATATGCAGTTTACTGTTGTCAACGTTAACACATCAATTTCTCACCATAATACATATCAGTAAAACAACCAGAAGAATGAAGAAGGTCATTTAAGCGTCTACAAGAAACACACGAAGCTACATACAAACAATATGATTGTTTTTAATTGCGTCAGTCTTATGACACCAGGGTTGAACACAGTAGCTAGCACTTCAACATCATATTCAGAATTAACCCCCCTGTTAGTGTCCATTCAGCTCTCTTCGGGGGTTCAGGGCTACGTGAATGTTAAAAGTTACGAATTGCTTATAGGGCACAATAACCTCTGTGCCCGAACAAAAATTTTCGTCTGCCAACAACAGAGTTACGAATGAAAGTAAGACGGTTCTGTCAATGTTGATTCAGTGCAGTTTTCCGTTCACTCATTGGCAATACTTAGCAGACAACTCAGTCAAAACGTAACAGTACTGACCTTACTGAATCCAGCTAACCTTCAAAGCTCGTAGTACTTCAACCTGAGACCAAGTAAGGCAAAGGCTCATCTTTGCTAACCCACGGGTGACCGCTTGCACATTCTCAAGTTAATTCACCTAGTTCGAGTCAGAGAACCGTAGGCTAAACAGAGATCGTATAGAGTCTGAAATGAGCGATTGTTTTACGTAATACATGGACCAACCGTGCAAATCTACGCGTTTATGGTTTAACCTACTAACCTTGGACAATCCTCAGGTCATCCAATCACCTGGTTGTCTGTCACTTGTTGCAGTCAGATGCGACTGAACACTGATGATTAGCGGCTTGACTCCGTCCAATGTTCCAAACTTTCAAAGTTTCAGGACCACAAACCAATCGCTCTGACTGGTTCAGGGTAAATGGGGAAGTCGATTTTAAGTCATGTATATTTCTGGTGTAGACATGAGCGAAACTTCTGAACAAGGAGTGATATGATTTCCGTTTTCTGTCCTGCGCAACTGCAACCGCAACTCAACCACATAAATACATCAGGGCCGTTTAGGTATTTCGTGTGTTAGACTGATTTTACGACCACAGTTTAAAAGTAACACCTCACATTCCAAAAGTACAAGAGGCATCCCGACAAACTGGTAAAAAAACAAGACATATTATCCGACAAAATGTGCATTTTACACTTGACTTCACCAATAAGTTTTGAACCGTTTGTAAGACAACGAATGAACTTAATATCAAGTGAATTTGAATCTGAGTGACAGTGTGCCCCTAGAAAGAAGACTTTCTGCTGTCTGTTGGAGTCTGTTCCCGAACTGCTCTGAGTCGACAGAGTATAACGGAAGCACAAACTCTCGTTCGGACGTGCAACAAACCGAATAATCGGCAAAAGGATACAGGAACATACACTGAATTGTACAAACTAATCAGAATGGATGAATCTTAGTGTGTACAGAGGATACCACCTACACAGTCACGATTACACATGTAACTGTACCATTACTGCTACCTCATTCCGTGTTTAACAACTTCGTTTGTTAACGACAGGTGTTAACTTAACCAAACCACACGTCCCGTTTCCATGGCATATCCGTGGACACCATCCGAACAAATAAGTCATAGGATTGCTGGAGCCGATACATTTGTAATTGTTCCGCATACAGATGAGATAAGTTGGCTGCTCAACCCAACTGGATCTCTTCAGTAAATTACAAAGAAAGAGAGGTGTGCCAGAAATATACCAACGGTCGTATTCCAGCCATTGGTGAAGGGAGTACCTACCGTCTGTTAACGTCGCGGTGTACGCACAGAGACATGTCACCAAAGTCTGCTTCTCATGGCCATCCTTTGTGAGAACGGATAAACATAGGTTGAAAACTCCTGGTGAAAACTATTCATCGGCACATAAGGCTACACTGTTCACTTCCAATTTTGCTTCACCTGTGATCGAGTGATTCAAAAACAGTTGTTTATGTAGAACCAACTAAATACTGCATACCACGCAAACGGCTAAACTGTCTTGCTCTCACCTTGGCAACACAGCCCTAGGCGGTAACAAACGAATCTGTGTAAGCTTGCCTTTTTCGAAGCGGAAGCCACAAAAGATAGGAGTTTTAGGTAATTTTTAAAAGAACCAGTGTTGTCAGCTAAACAGCAGGTAGCGCAAAGTTTATTCATTCAGAAAACGGACCCATGGGTAGATGCCATAAATTCATCTAGAACACAGACAAACTCACGCGTGACAATAATTCCGAGATGAAACGTTTGCCACTAATATGTTCATGTATGGCAAACAGTTTCTTGCGGTGGTCCAGTCTAAACCTCTTTCTTGTATTTGCCACCAATACTTTCAATATTCAAGTACGCGCCTACGCCTCTTTACGCAGGAGCAGTATAGTTGCCATTCACTTTCACTGTAGCGCTTGTCAAGACAAAAATGATTCATAACATTCGTACGTATTCCCGGACATTGACATTTTATTCGTAGGTTTTCGTGGTTAGAAAAGTATGTCTGAGAGGTGGATCGAGAAGTTCAGCTATCCACAGGTCGATTCATTGCACCATTTTTACCGATCGGCAAACTTGTTGTTCCGCTAAGGTTTAAGGATGCACTTAAACGCATCAAACAACGATGAAGATTTTAATGCCGTCTATCTACCTTGGTAAGATAATCTTGTCCACTTGATTCAAAAGTTTACTTCTCTGTAAACCATTAGCTGGTGGATATTTTAAGGGACTTTAATTAATGAGGCTTGATAACGTGAAAGGCATTGTATTGTTAAAGTGTGATCAGATCGATAGTATGAACAGGCCAAATTACAGAGCCGCAATAAATTTGGAACGATAGTGTACCTTGAGTAAATTGCAGTATCGATTGAATGATTAATATCTTTAGAAGTTAGCATATTACATTAAATCATCGGCCACCACCAATAAATGGAGAAGGTTGTTCCATTTTAGTGTATACTATCCAAAATACGTGATGGAACAACGAATATCACTCAGTAAAGTCCCGGTAGAATTCAAGAGACGAACACCATCGAGTGTTTGCGTAGGCTCCTATGAACTCAACATACTTGTTAAAGGATTTCAGTCAAGTGAATTCTCATATGCTTGGGAAAATTTGGGCAGAAATTAACCAATTGAAGTCAAATGAATCTCATAATCTGGTGCACACGGTTTGGCCCATTACATGGAATTCGGTGAATTAATGAGTTATAAGTAAGTATAGTGGTCTGTAGGACCTATCCATTGGTGTAATGCAGGCGTTAGCTCTCCAGAAAATTAGCAACAAAAAGCATAGTGTTTTGACACTCTTCATGGACGCAGCATCAATGTAAATACACCATGGAATGAGTAATTGAAGTACGGTGATGACGTGCACCCCCAGCTACGAAAAAAGAAGACATACAGGCTGTTGATTTTGACTTACTATCCTAGCCAGTGTGCTGATGGACACGCTCGGAAGAGGCTGGCTAAAAAGTCTATCTGAATGCGAACGCTGCGATCAAATGTGAGTGATGGTCAACTTGAAAAAATAAGTTAATTTAGTTTACTTTTAGCCAGCATGTATTTTAGGAATAAGATCAATTGAAGATGTGGTTCTCAAGAAAACGTGTTGGTCAACTCGTTTTCAACTTGAATAGATTGGGGTTGTAGACAAGAAATGAATGTAGTTTCGGATGACAGTCACAGGTTACCAACAAGACAGGTGCTGCATTTGTGGATGGTTCGGAAACATTCGATCAACAGAAGGCTACAATTGCGAACAGCTAATCAAATGATTTATTGTTGCTGCCACTATTTACACGGTTCCAAACAGTATGATCGGAGGCAAAAGTGCTTTCCAATGTAGGGACATTCCTGAATATGACGCATTACAAGGTTAAATTTGAAATCGCGCGATTTTTGTTGAGCGGACGACAGGAAGGTGTAAGCGATCTAGACCAAGTTGCAGTTTTGTACAGTTGAACCAAGCGTCCTTTGAAGGCAATCGCTTGATTTTTGGTTATAAACGATCACTCGACTGCACACAGTGTAGATTTGTTAACACACCAGGTATCTCATCATCACTCGTTTGTTCATAAGCTCGACTTTTATGCGAAAGACGTTAGCCATACGTTGCCAAATTCAATTATATCTTGTTCAGTGGGATGAACTGTAGCAGTTCATGCATTCTATTGAGTTCACCCTTTGTTCGACATCCATGCCTAGGGACCTGTTCACGCCGAGAATGTCGTACTTGAAATAGTTGATGTACTCATGTGTTCTTGTTTCTGTAGGACACTACTTCTGTCTGATCATGACCGTGTGTTTCTAATTGTCTATGTGTTCGATGGACAGGGCTGTGTCCTAGCCGTAATCTTATTCAGTTTATATTTTACTTGCATGCTGACCGTTTCTCCCCAGGACTCGGCGGATGACGGTGCAGAGGTTGTGTACTGAGTGCACGGTCGACTACTGAATATTCCATGATTTGGCCCCACAATACGGTTAAGTACCTCACCCATGCACGTGCTCCCGCTGGCAGATGAGCGCTCGCAGTTTGCACAAAGCGGGGACGAACTACAGGGATTGGCTACAGCTTTTGCAACAGCGGCATGCAAGTTTGGAATAGATACTAGCACAAGCGAGATATTTCCCTTCTTCCACCTTTCTTCAGGAGAAGGTACTGTTCTTGCACATGTACAAGAAATCTGCATCAATGAGGATAATATTGACAGCTGCGCAGATTTCTGCTAATTGGGTAGCAATCTGTCGACGGACCTTGAGTTACGAGCTCGTGAGGCAAAGGTTAGTATAGCTTTCGGACTTCTTGAAACACGCGTCCGGAAGAACCATAACCCGAAGATGTTTACTAAGCTCCGTGTCTACCGCTCAATGGTGTAGTCTGTAATGCTGTACAGCAGTGAAAATTGCTCACTGTATCAACGGAAAGTGCGTTATCTGAGTCGTTTCCATTTGGAATATCTGAGACACATTTTTAGTATTCGGTGACCGGACATGCCGCCGAACACTGAGGTACGGCGGCAAGCGGACATGGACGGAACGGGAATCACGCTGAGGCTTAGCTGGCTTCCTTGCCTAAGACACGTTCGTCGGATGGACACCGACCGTATTCCAAAACTGCTGTATGGCCAACAGAAATCCGGTAGACGATGTCCTGATGGTCAAAATTTCAGATACCGGAGCCTTATCCACCCAGACCTTTTGCTTGGTAACACTGGTTTCAGAAGCTAGGCAGACTTGGGGTTGGACAGGACAGTCTGGAGAAATATGATCCGGAAGGACGCCCGCAGGTTCAGTGAGCAGCAGTTCCGCGGCCATGAATAGAACTGAGCAGTGTGCAAGGGAACCATTGGTGCCATACGTTGTGGTTACGTGACTATATGATACTGCGATGCGTGTGGCAGCGAATGCATTGGCCACATCGAATTAGTATATTACCAACATACCCACAGTACACATGTGGCCAAGAAACAACAGGTACGATTAGATCAAGTAGGTTGTATCAGTTAAATCCATATTTCTCTTGTTCACATCAACTAACAACTACCGTCGTCTGGAACTCACCCGCTCCGCTTCTCAGAAACTGGGGGTATCTCTGGCCTTCTATCTTTTCTTTTGTTCAGCTTCGCTGGTGCACTGTATCGTGAACGTTTTGTCTATCTTTTCCGGTGCGTTCTTGCATTCTGCTTTTCTTCCATAACCTGTCTAGAGTGCACTGGTAGGTACTCCTTTACTGAAATGCATCTTGCGTTATATTTTGAAAATTTCTCTTCCCAGGCTAGATCTTACCATTGCACTTTCTCTATTTATTTCTCGAACGATAGGTATTTCAGTTGTGAATTAGGCTCACAATGGGCTAGTCTGTATTGACTGACTATACATATCCATTTCACTTAAGTTGACTGTTATTTATTGAACATTGTTCAAACTCACCGCACTGATGTGGAGCGCCCGTATAAAATCGGCATCACTAATTCCAGATCTGCACTGTATTTCTGTGTACAAATTTGCTGAAAAGACAACTCGGCATTTCAAAATCTTGTTAACCGTTGTTCACATAAGAAAATCCGGTTCGATCTGGATAAAGTAAATCTAACGGGCTCCATTCTGAAACTCATAGATGTAACCGGTTTTATTAGTCCAGCTCTTTCAAAATGCAATCTGTATGTTCGGCATAAAGGTTACGATTTTTTGTAATCAATTTCACAACGAACAGATGGGAGAGCTGATAGAACGTTTTCCTCAAGCAAATCAATAATTCCCCAAAGTATACATGTTCAATATATGGCACCACAGTAGTTTGGATAATGTATTTGTTAGGTTTGGGTGTTTCAGTGTTGATTCAGACAAGGTTGGATGGTGAGAGTTGACCGAGGTTAAGCAGCGTTGCTCAGCCGACGCGCACGATATATGTGATGTACATGGTTTCGGTTGCAAAGTTGTTCGATTTTCACGTAGGCTGTCTGAGTCCACCTCTTCCATTTGAGGAAAATGTGGTCTGCTAACTGCGGGTTTCTTCATAGGCAGCTGGTTAGATGATCACGCAAGTTGATTCAGTGATGAGACAAAAGTTCCCAAAAAGAAGGTGCTGGTGGGTTGCTTCCGGCTGAATGTGTTATATCATCAGCCGACACTGATCAAGCTGAAAATATTTTACTGGAGGAGCACTTATGTGAAGTAGTGCTCAGTCAAGTTGACCGGATTCACCCAGCTGGTAATGCCCTTATCGTTCGAAGTAAACTTGAATGGACACCCACGTTATCTCGCTGTTTATTAAGTACTTCGTGGTCTATCGACCTTACTTACATGAGATAACCTGAGATTCACGTAAACCGAGTGGATTTGAAAATCGAAAAGTTGCTTACACTATGTTTCACGGTTCAATCTAGGACGTTTGATTGAGTAAAGCCATACATTTGCAGGAAAATGACTGATAATTATCTCTTGTCGGATACCTCATTACATTCTCAGAGCACTGAAGTGGTGACTTATGTAGTCTAGTATAAATCAAACAACTGAGACCAACTCACCGAACACTGCTTTCGGAGTAAATATTTTTTTGATGTCGAAACGATTCAAATACTAATCAGAGGTTCATGGAGGGTAACATTCATTCAGACACTTCAAATCGACCCTGATGTCTAGTTATAACAGCAGTAGTGTTGGTGAATTCCAGCGTGAACCGTTTGAGAAATCCTGCCGGGTCAGTCGATCTCCTGAATCATTCGATGGATTCCATATGAGACAGTGAAACGTGTGGGTAACAGAGTCCAAATGTTGAAATTTCCGAGCTCCTCGTGTGGCTTCGCAGCTCAGCTGGTAGGACGCTTACCGCGTTGAGGCGTGTTGTGTATGTAGCTGGTTCGAATCCAACCAAAGCCCTGGCTTTTCACAGTTGGATCTTATCTAAAGTCATAAATCTGCCACACTACTTACTAGTAATATAACAGATAAGTTGATTCTGCACGATCCTTGCGTCTTTGGTACTATCGAAAGTGTATTCGTGTAGGGTACGACGCTGGGTCATTTACGAATTCACAGTAGCTCAGTCTTATTCCTCATAAAACAGCTCATGCTCCCAGGTTTTTATTTCTTCAACCTTCACTTACATTTTGCTTCTATCTAAACACATTTTGGCCACAGCTGTAAGAGACTGACAAATTGATCAAGAACAAACAAATAAGGGGTAGGCCAGCAGCGCAAAACGATAGGTGAACACAGCTGCACATTTTACCTCGTGCAGTGAGAATGTTGTTCGTCTTATGGTGGAATATATATCAAAGTTGACCGAATATAAACATACATGGACAGGACAATCTCCATAGAGAAGGAGCATGCACATGTTTTCCAACTTTTGCTTCTGAAGTAATTACTGTGTAGGATACAACGAAACGTGTACGGACTAAGATGGCGCAGTACACCTTTATATTTCAAGTTCATAGACATATACTGTGGCCGTGGCGTATCATTGCAACCTAGCAGTAGTGATTGATCGAACGATCCCAAGTACGAAGATTACCCGTCCAGCTTTTTCATTCGAAAATCTGCCTTAGTGGAAAGCAGCATCTCAAATGATATTAGACTTACAGGCTCGCACTGATCAAAATACTGATATCCATCATAGACGTGGCAATACACATGATTAGCTTGTAATGTCAAGCCCAGTGAGGTCCGATTATGTCGTACATTATATACTGACTTCAATTGTGACTGTCTTTGAATAGTGGGGTATGCAGACCGGTACACGCTTGCAGCTAAGTTCTGAATCCTGGTGATGATAAGCACTCGGATCATTTCTTATGTGAGCTGTTGATGTACTCAAGTCTCACAATGACACAGATCTAATTGCTGATATGTCACAGTCGCTCTTTGTGTCAAAGAAGACCAAAGGGAAGTGATTTCGCACATCGCTGTCACTTAATTCAGTGCTATCCAGTTTAGCCTTCTTAGAATTAAACACCCTTGCTTCCATTCTTAGGAGGATTCCTTTGAGTCATGTGATATTTTGGAGAGTATTTTAGTGAGTTCCACAAAAAATGGATTCGAGTGACATTGACTCATTATTCACAATCGTTCCACTGTGGGAATGATTTCATTATTTGTGGAAATTTACTTCCAATTCCTAATTTTTATTTATCCGTTTCTGTCGATTACCTTACTTGTGTACGGAAAAATTCAGTTTGCGTTCGATGGATGTGCTTATAAGCAAGCAGATGATAAAACAACGGGCAGCTCGTTTGGCTCAACGTAGTCTGATATCTTCTTTTGAGTGGTCGAATATGGACTACCAGATTGCATTAACCATCCTTCGGCGTAATTTGATTTAATGAATTCGCCATATTTGGCTTCATTCTCATGTTCATTGATTTTGATTAGTTCATAACTCGTTTACTTCAACTTCATTCCACTCGTCGAAACATCCATGTCACCCATGAACAAGAGTTAGATAACCCACTACCATTCTCAAACTTCCTTATTTCTGGGCGCACAGACATTACACTTAGCCGATCCGTTTATCCGAAAGCCACACTGAGTGGAAAGTACCTAAAATGCTCTTCAGATGCGGCCCTGGATTGAAATGAACTCCATGGCGAACGCTTTCCCATCGAGCAAATAAACAGAGCTCACCCTATAATCCACAGTTTGAAAAAAAGCTCTTCAACAGCGTCCCGTTTGCGAACGAACATCTGGCCAAATCTATTTAAATTCATTGCAAGGAACGAGTGCCCTCCCCCAAACAACAATCAGTGCCAAAGAAGCAGGTTTTACTAACCGTCATTACACAGGAGGTCGCAATGTTACTGATGTAAGCCGGAAGTTGGAATGCCTCACTGATCGCTCGTATACCGCAGCGGAATTGCACTTGTTGTTTTCCAATGCCCCGATCGTTCATTCTAGCAAAACTCCGACTTTCACCTCACTGGTAGCTGCAATGATACATACATTAGCAGAACGGACCGGAACTTACGACAGAGGAGAACGGAGCGCATCTCCAAGTGGCTAAATTGGCCAATGACTCAACGTGAGTCAGCATATGAACATCCGAAAGAAAATCCGGTGCTTTCGATCGCGAAACACTTAGCGCTAAGCCTTTCAT
This sequence comes from Paragonimus westermani, assembly GCA_008508345.1. Classification (NCBI taxonomy): domain Eukaryota; kingdom Metazoa; phylum Platyhelminthes; class Trematoda; order Plagiorchiida; family Troglotrematidae; genus Paragonimus; species Paragonimus westermani. Next base: position 145,124 of record QNGE01001745.1, read on the forward strand.
ATGACATAACACACAGTCAAAGGTAACTGAGAGTTTGCACTTGATAATTCGGTTGCTCCTTATTCGAAACAGATGGGCCAGCGAAAACGGCGGTTGCCAAATGGCTCTGTTCAAATTCCGATGTTGACAAGGCTGCGCGTCAATGAGGGGTTTTATCAAAGGTCTGCGCGAGTCTTGCAACTTCATTCAGGTGAGGTTGACTGAAATACCCATATAAATGAATACACTGCGATCAATTGCGAATGCGTTTCACGTCACCCAGAAAAAAATCTCCCACCACCGATTATGTGTAAGCAGTTTCGATGAGGTAATCCTATTACGAAACAGCATTTTATCCCGAACATCGGATTGCAACTGCCCTAGACGGTGACAAATTTTTATTCCGTCCAAGCTTACGCTGTCATTCATAGTTTTGAATGCAGGAGACCAAAGTGAGACTGACCACAGTTGGTAAAATTGTTTATATCTTACGTTAGAATCACACTCAGATCTCAGACGTGAGCGACTAATGAATGTTGACCTAGATCACAAGTGACTATGGAGATAATCGCCTGTTAATTGTAACTAGGCTGTTCGTGTGCCAGAGCGACTTAGAACAATAGGAAGTGCGCCGGAAGTCTCCGTAGCACGATGAGCCCTCATTATTTACAAACAAGCAGACGAACAGCCAAACCACATGCGCACTTTCACAGGTTGTGTGCAGCAGACAGGGTTGGATGCGAACATAAATAATGACCACAACCAAACTGGTATTGACAGAACTGGTATTATGAACGTTTGGTCTAGCTTGTTAGACGAAGCTGCGCATCCAAACAAACACACCGGGTAAGGTTGAGGAATGGTGCTGCAATGACAACTGACCGTTTGGTCATAACGAATCGACCGATAGCGGAACTGTTCTAAAATCCGGCAAACATCCACACAATATATAGATCACTGACTACCAGAAATAGACAAAAACATCCAAGTATTTTGAATGACCAGCGGAGCCAAGTAGGTGAATCTTGCACTCAACTGACACACACGTTTAGTCGAAGTTCACTGAAGAGAACGTGGAAAATGATGCTCTTTCGTTCCCGAATATTTCGGTCACCTGTTGGCTCCATGCATTCTTTTGTCTACCTCAACCTGATATAATCTGGAGTTGTCACAACAGTCTGTATTCCGACATTGCAGTCATCACCATCATCATCATAGACAGCAGTACATCAGTGGTTC